>JAWNLD010000652.1:0-41890 GCA_035041545.1 Drosophila colorata
GTGTATGTATATAATATTTAGTATTGCACAACAAATTTTCTGTAGATTTAAAGCCTTTTATATTTCTTATTATTATATTTTTATTTAATTTTATATACACTTATTCAATATTTAATTATATTTCTTTGCACTTTTTTCATACCTTGCAAGTAAGGTAGAACTTCTACCATTCTACTAATAAACTTAGAATTTCACTGTTTTGTTCTGGTATACTTAATTGACCGCTCTCGGAAATCTCGCCGCTTTCAATTCCAAACTGCGAATGAACCAATTTCCTTCGACGATGTGATGAAATTTAACGTTTCGCGGAACAGATCATGAAGAAGACACAAACACGGGCATCGTTCTCTCTCTTTCCCTGCGACGGAGATTTACCGTTGCTGGCGCCAGGCTCAACCGAAAATACGAATTTTTCATGCTTTATATTGCATGCACCAAATTGTGTGAGTGTGTGTCTCTGCAAATGCTGGCAGCTAACGGATTTGCACAGACACACATATTCACAAATGATCGGCAGTTTTCGACTCACGCATGCAATTATGTATGTATGTACATGTAATATATGTGCGTACGCCTTGAATATTTGCGTATGAGTATGTATGTATGTACATACAAATATGTATACTATACATATGTATATATGTACATATATATATGTATGTACATATGTACATACATAGTGGACGCAACGCTTAAAGCTAAAAATATTGATTTGAGATTTTGATATCTTGATTTGAGATTTTAATATCTTGATCTAAGATTTTACTATCTTGATCTAAGATTTTGATATATTGATCTAAGATTTTAATATCTTGACCTAAGATTTTCATATCTTGTGCTAAGATATTGAAAATCTTGATTTAAGATTTTACAAACTTGTTTGCTGTGAAATGGTGTTTTAAGCTACCATCGTTACAAAATATTATTAAAGTATAAAATTTCTCACGCAATGTATTTTTAAAACTCAGAACATAAAAAAAAAAAAAACTATTTTTTTTAAGTTTTTAGGGGGTTGAACCCAAGATCCGAACTTATATCTAGAATATTCAAACTCATTTCTAGCAAATAGCGAATTTTACTTGATTCAAGATTCTTTTCTCTCATAATAAGATTTTTTGTACTTGGCTTAAGATTTTTTGTGCTCATTCTTAGTAATTCGGACTTATATCAAGTATGGATTTCAAGAATCGCGAATACTTAATTCGAGTTCATTCTAACTTAATTTTAGTCCGACTTTTTTCTCTCTGTGTATATACATGTAAATATTAAAAGCTAAAAGCCTAACGAGTTACAAAGATTTCTGATAACATCACCGACACGGTGGGGGTATTTTATTTGCCAGTCCGGCCAGTTATGCCCCTAATCACAGCTAATTATTGTCAGTGACGTTATTAGAACCTACAGCTAAAAAGGAAGACATTAGTAGTGGAACTTTAAAATTAAATGTAAATTTAATTTTAATTACATACAAAATATTCAGGAAAAGTGAAAGATACAATATTAATAATAATAATAATTAGTCATTGATAGAAAGAAGAAAGGAAAGAGATTATATATACTTGCGATTATATATAGGCGAATATAAATGCTAAGAAATTTGCCTTTTTTTCTGAAATTTCTTAGGTAATCATTCGTTTGATAAAAGAAAAGAGTTAAACATTATTGCTATAATCTGTCATAATACTTTGTCCAAGAGTGTTTACAGATAATTGAATAATTAAAAGTAATAATTTTAGCTGCATTTTATACTGCACCACTACGCTACCAGTTGATAAAGGTGTGACAAAACTCAACTCAAGTTATAAGACAAGTGCACAATCGCAAACAGTCTGGGATGTCAGTGCCATCTACCAACCAGTGGTCACTCACCACTTAATTTCCCATGTGACTAAATTGAACAGTTATCTAACACTATTCTAATAAAAACCAAACAAAAAGTACCAAAGCGTCATATATTAATTAATTAATATGCATTATTGATGTTGTGCAAATATCTAGTTTTGAACGGGCGCAGTCAAAAAAATTTGGTGCGATCTTTAGAGGAGGTCATCAGTGATCTATCGGTATTCATTTTATACATATAGCTTTAAAAGTGAGGGAGATATATAGATATAATCAAATTGTCATGCCCCCAGTGGGCGCACCCCTATACCCTTAACACTTTATCTGACACGGGTATATATTCCAAATTTCTCTAGCTTCTAGTAACGACTTACTTTCTTAAATTTAATATGTCGTCTTTAGATCGGCGGAATTATGTCGTTTTAAAACGACATAGCTCCCTTCGCCTGTCGTTTTCCGATTGGCGAAATTATGTCGTTTTAACGGCGGAATTAAGACGTTTTTTGTAACACGCGTCAAATTTGCTCTCTTTGAGTTTTCCGTTCTTAGTTTTTAGCATATACTCTTTACTCTTGTCCGTTTCCTAAATTTGTAATGAACTGTGAGAAATGTTTACATCTTTACATATGGCTTATATGTATATAAATATATAAATGCATATACAATTTAATGAACAATTTGGTATTTATTTTCACTAAAATATAATAAAACAAGTAAGATGGGTCTAATCGGGTGCGCCCGACTAGGAGATACCCTGAACCCAGCGGCGAGCTATCGTTACATACATTTAAAGCTCTATGTATTCATACACACATACAGCACACACGCATACACGCCCCACTTTGGAAAATGAATTCTTGAATAACTTCTAAACTAAGAGTATGATCGCTGTGAAACTTTCAGTGTTTAACCAAAGCGCAAGTCTGTAGTATTTGATTTGCGTTTTTTTAATATGGGGGGCAGATGGGGGAAGGTATCCAAAATCCGAAATATTCATAATCTGCGTATCCTTTACATATTGAACTTAATTTGATCTAGCTCTTATAGTCTCCGATAAATGCCAAGAAAACCAAATCTTATAATCGATTTTTATCGATAGTAATGAAAGATATCGAAAAACTATGAAAAACTTGTACTGCGAATGGATTAGGAGAATCTAATAATACATTGCACAAATTTAAAATAAATCTGAAATAGTTAAAACTATACAAATTTGACAAATAAAAGTGGGATTATCTAAATAATAAGAAAATGTAAATAATGAACTTAAAATTTCTCACAAAAAAGTTACCTTCTGCATATATTTAACGTAAATTAACAAAAGTTGCTTGAACCCGTCGAAGGGGCAGACTTTAAATGTAGCATGAATTAAAATATTTCGATTGCTGCTGCTGAATATTGGCTTTCATCAAGGCGATTAGCTTGTCCGATGCAAATATGCAGTATGCAAATGATCCTGCATACAATTTTTTGAAAAAAAAAGAGGCCGGAGAAGTAGCCTTGGTCATGCCAAAAGGGCTCATGATGTTTTCATCTTCAAACCCCAAACATACAGTATCTGGAGACTTTGGAGATTTTGACAGAGTGCGTTTCTTTGCAGAGTGCGTTTGACAGTGTCAATCTCCGCTTCTCCTTTCGTTTTCCTAATTGATTAGAAAAAAATAGAATATTACAAATTAAATACATTATTTGTCTTCGTTCTATTATGCATATGTATATATACTAGAGATCTGCATGGCTTAATTCACAATTTAAGTCCAATAGAATCAATTCGAATTGAAGTGAATTGAAATGAATTGAATTGAGTGAGTGCGAGGACATAATGAAACGACTTTATTTCAATGTGAGTGTGTTTAGATTGACAGCTTTTGGCATTCCATGAGATGAGTTTGAATGAAATAGTGTGTAAAACGAAATGAAAAATTTGACATAGCCGAAGGCATTCGAATTACTCGAATAATTCTATGTAAGCCTTAGGGTATTGCAGTCGTCGGTTGATGAGTTGTCTAAGTGCTCAGGTAGTTAGGCAACTGAACAACGAGGAGCCGTGCTCGAATCCCAGGCCAGTGTACGGATGTAAGAGTGCTCTAGTCGAATTTGAGTTGCGTTTTCTTCATATTATGGCAAGTGGGGGGAAGTATCCAAAATCCGAAATATTCTTGATCTGCGTATGGTGTACACGAACTTAAAAAGTCAAAGTTCAGCTCTCTAGCTCTTGTAGTCGCTGAGATCGACGCGTTTATACAGACGGACGGACAGAAGGACATGGCTAAATCGATCCAGTCGTCCTGATCCAGATTATATTACTTTATACGGTCGGAGATGCCTCCTTCTGCCAGTTACATACTTTTTCACAAAACCATTATACACTTTTTAACTATTTTCAATTTGTTCAGGGTATACAAATGTAGGCATTCAAATGAATTCGAAAACAATCCCTCATTCGTACTCATTCAATTCATGCCTTTTCGTTTAAATGTTGTGCGACCGAGCCTTATGTCAGCACACACATTTATATATATTATTTTTGCTTACTCAGAAAGCACATCATAAAATATTTTATTGGTGTCGTTATTTTGGTTATTTTGGCACTTCTTTTTGATTTCGCTAAGGGCACTGATATGGTTGCAATCATGGCCTTGTGGACCACGCTTATGCACCATGTTTTCCTCTTTTGAAAAAACGTGAGCTTTAAAATCGCGCAAATATACCCTCGGTCTATAGCCTCCGACACAGCATACATAAGTGGCATCACCGACCTATAATTGTTTATCGTACTACTACCTGAACCCATCGGAGACTATAAGAGCTCGAGCCATCAAATTTAATTTATTATATGCTCGTAAAGGATACGCAGATTATGAATATTTCGGATTTTGCATACCTCCCTCTGTTGAATTTAGTCACATGGAAAGTAAATGGTGAATTACCTGGTTGGTAGAGGCACTGACATCCCAGACTTTTTCGTATTCTTAGAATTTGTATGCGGCTGTTTGCGATTGTGCACTTGTCTTATAAATTGAGTTGAGTTTTGTCACACCTTCATCAACTGGTAGCGTGTGGTGCAGTATAAAATGCAGCTAAAATTATTACTTTTAATTATCCAATTATCTGTAAACACTCTTGGACAAAGTATTATGACAGATTATAGCAATAACATTTAACTCTTTTCTTTTATCAAACGAATGATTACCTAAGAAATTTCAGAAAAAAACAAATTTCTTAGCATTTATATTCGCCTATATATAATCGCAAGTATATATAATCTCTTTCCTTTCTTCTTTCTATCAATGACTAATTATTATTATTATTAATATTGTATCTTTCACTTTTCCTGAATATTTTGTATGTAATTAAAATTAAATTTACATTTAATTTTAAAGTTCCACTACTAATGTCTTCCTTTTTAGCTGTAGGTTCTAATAACGTCACTGACAATAATTAGCTGTGATTAGGGGCATAACTGGCCGGACTGGCAAATAAAATACCCCCACCGTGTCGGTGATGTTATCAGAAATCTTTGTAACTCGTTAGGCTTTTAGCTTTTAATATTTACATGTATATACACAGAGAGAAAAAAGTCGGACTAAAATTAAGTTAGAATGAACTCGAATTAAGTATTTGCGATTCTGGAAATCCATACTTGATATAAGTCCGAATTACTAAGAATGAGCACAAAAAATCTTAAGCCAAGTACAAAAAATCTTATTATGAGAGAAAAGAATCTTGAATCAAGTAAAATTCGCTATTTGCTAGAAATGAGTTTGAATATTCTAGATATAAGTTCGGATCTTGGGTTCAACCTCCCTAAAAAACTTAAAAAAAATAGTTTATTTTTTTTTTTAGATGTTCTGAGTTTTAAAAATACATTGCGTGAGAAATTTTATACTTTAATAATATTTTGTAACGATGGTAGCTTAAAACCTATTTCACAGCAAACAAGTTTGTAAAATCAAGATATTAAAATCTTAAAACAAGATAGTAAAATCATAGATCAAGATATTAAAATCTCAAATCAAGATATCAAAATCTCAAATCAAGATTTTAAGCTTTAAGCGTTGCGTCCACTATGTATGTACATATGTACATACATATATATATGTACATATATACATATCATAGTATAGTATACATATTTGTATATACATACATACTCATACGCAAATATTCAAGGCGTACGCACATATATTACATGTACATACATACATAATTGCATGCGTGAGTCGAAAACTGCCGATCATTTGTGAATATGTGTGTCTGTGCAAATCCGTTAGCTGCCAGCATTTGCAGAGACACACACTCACACAATTTGGTGCATGCAATATAAAGCATGAAAAATTCGTATTTTCGGTTGAGCCTGGCGCCAGCAACGGTAAATCTCCGTCGCAGGGAAAGAGAGAGATTGTTGCCCGTGTTTGTGTCTTCTTCGTGATCTGTTCCGCGAAACGTTAAATTTCATCAAATCGTTGAAGGAAATTCGTTCATTCGCAGTTTAGAATTGAAAGCGGCGAGATTTCCGACAGCGGTCAGTTAAGTATACCAGAACAAAACAGTGAAATTCTAAGTTTATTAGAAAGTTTTGGAATGGTAGAAGTTCTACCTTCTTGCAAAGAAAAAAGTGCAAAGAAATATAATTAAATATTGAATAAGTGTATTTTAAATTATATCACATAAAAACAATATATTGTTTATGTTCGGAATTGACGCCGAGACTTTGTCCATTGGCACAACAGTACAAACTTGGCTAAGTTGTAGCAGCCCATCGCATATATCAGTAGACAGCTGCAATTGCGTCGTCTTACATAGAGTAAGTATCATTCGGATAGTTTTTTTATTTCATGCAAATTTTTATTTATCTAATGTACTGGCAACAAAACAAATTTTAATTTTAAATTGCCACAGGGACGACATTATTAAAATTATTGACGAAGAGGCTATTTTGAACAATATTTAGGTAAAAGTGACTGATTTTTATGCCATTTTAAACGAAATTTGTTCCATTTTTTTCCAGTGAAAATCAGATGCAGGTATAATTTATTTAAAATTCGAACGCAAGTTATTCCAGAGACTACTATTTATATCTTATTAACATTTTTTTTCAGGAATATTTTTTATATCAAGAAAAGCGACAAATAATCCGTCTGGAAAACTGTATTCTGAATACAGAAATGCTCGTTCAAAAAAATAAAGGCTTGATATCTGCAAAGAAAATAACAATACCAGCGTTATTATTGAAATAGATGAGGCAGTAGCTTCTGCATTGAAAGCCTATTTAAATAGAGACTGCGCTGACTGGAAAGAGGTTTGCGAAAAATGGAAGGCATCATATAACATCCGCCAGAGAGATATATAAAGCTTGAGTGGACCTGAGTTTTTAAAAAATTGGTCAAAATTATCCAATGCGAAAGCTGCTGACTTGGTAATACAATTTGAATATGTTTTTTAATCCTCTTTATTATTTACAAAACATTGATATTTTAGATTAAAATTGACTTTGAACTTATGTATCCATCGAAGGACCACATGCTTTTTTTCAAGAGGGAGGAATTCAAAATTAAAATAATAAAGCAAAGAAAACACGCTCACGAATGACTATTGCTAACAGCTTTTATTGAAAGCAAATTCGGCGACAAAAAATGGTAAAAATTGAACTATTCCTTTGACTCTTTTACTATTAACGCTAATTTATATAGATTCGCAAGATTATTTAGTAGCTATTCTTCTAAACGCTGTTCTGCCACCAACTGCACGCTTTAAAGACGACTGTGGAAAAAAATATAAGAAAGCTACAATAACGGATGCCCAAGAATGTTTCGCTTTACATATTTTAAACATCAACGACTACCAAAGAAAAATCGATTTCGTCATAAATAAGTATTACTTAGCTGGAATGACTGTCCAGCCTTTTAAATTTGTGGATGGAGTTTCAGAATCTGACGAGGCTTCTATATATATCTTGATGGTAATTTACTAAAATTTAATTCATTTATTGAAAGCCTGGATATCTGTTTTAAGATTTTTCAAGTTTTGTCTCTTAAATATCCTGTAGCTTGCCAACAACCTTGGCTGCTGATACAAAAGTATTTTTTTAAATTAATACTCCATTTGATTCAAAGTCATCTAATTTAACATCACTTTTACAGTTTTTACACAGCTAAAATCAAATTTTGAAATGTTTATTTGCTTTAAATGCCGCAAGGCATTTGACAAGCCGAAAGAATTAATATCTCATTTTAAAATTGATCACTTAATGACCACAAAATTATTAAAACTTAAATGTGCTCAACATAATTGCAGTCAAACATTTACTAAGTTTTCAATTTTCCGAATACATTTAGAGTAAAGGCACCAAATGAAACAAATTGATGTTGAATTAAAAGAACCTTTGAATATTTTGCCGTCTATGTTTAATAAAGCAATTACATTTGAATTATATAAATCTGTAACCGTGTCATCGACTGACATTATACCTAGCAAAACAAATATTTTAGATGTAGTTACAAATTTAAAAAAAACGGGCTATACTATTATATATTAGTTTGTATGAAAAAAGTACAATGCTAAGAAACCTCGTAATTGAATTGCAAAATATGTTTTCCTCCCTTTTAACAAATGTATTAACTGCTTTAGAATGTAAGATAAATCAAGATAAGATAATAATAATTAACGACTTAAAATGTTTATTAAAATTCTGTACAAGCCCTTTTGAAGATATCCGTACAGAACATAAAATATTAAGCACGTTAAAAGATTTAAGTTTATTCGAACGCCCGACAGCTTATCTTATTGAAGAAAAAATGTTAGAAATAGTTTCCCATGGAAATCCTACATTAGGCCCGAAGGTATCTAATATATCCAGTTTTACAGCTGGCGAAATATTAAAAAAAAAGTTAGAAAAATTCGATACCGATGTAGTTATACTATATATTTTATACTTTGACTATTTTCAAATTAATAATCCTCTTGGCAGTCATGTGTATTCTATTTGCGCTTCTTATATTAGCTTTCCCTCTATGCCACAACATTTGTTATCGAAATTGGAATATTGATATCCTGCCTCATTTGTATCGACAACAAACTTAAAAACAGTTGGAAACGAAAATGCATTTTTTCATTTAATTAAGCATTTGGAAAATGACATCGAAATTAATGCGGGGAAATGTGTTAAAAAAATTCATTTTGTTTTAGGTTTAGTCGTAGGCGACAATTTGGCCGTAAATTCTATGTTGGGTGTAAATCTGTTAAGCAAATGCATTTAACTTTTAAGATGAGATTCCTAAAAACAATTTTAGAAATAAATTCTAAAGAATCGGGCATTAAATCTCTTTAATTTTTGAGGAGATGCCAAGCTTTTCAGAAACTGATCATTTTGTATTTGATTTGATGCACGATGTATATGAGGGTGTATATATTTACGATGTTTGTAATGTTTTAGTTGAATTAATTAAATTATTAATAATTAAATTAATTTTCATTATCCGAGTTAAATGGAAGAAAACAACTTTTTCAGTACGGAGAATTAGAAATTAAGAATGCATCTATTCCTTTAGACTTTAAGCGACTAAATCAATTTAATCTTAAAATGACTGCAAGTGAGGTGAATTGCTTTATATATTTTCTACCACTAATGATAGGAGATTTAATACCTAAAGGCAACAAGCATTGGAATTTTTTTTAATATTGTTGGACATTGCCGATTTGCTTTTTAGATCAAATTACTGTGAAGATGACCTTATAAAATTAGAATTATTAATTCAAAAACATAATTTAACTTATACTAAGCTTTATGGTCCGTTGAAGCTAAAGCACCACTTTCTTGTGCATTATATTATTGCTATTAGGAAATGTGGGCCCTTAAAGTATATTTGGAGTATGCGGTTTGAAGCAAATCACAAGGAAGCAAACATTTATTTTCAATATTACGTCGAGTGTAAATCCTTCTCACACATTTGAACCAATTTTTGAGTACACATAAGCTAAAACTACAAATTTAACTAACGAAGATTTTTTTTCTGATATAAATGAAAATCTGAAAATTGATATTAAATTTAAAGACTGCCTTTAAAGTAATGAATTAATATTTAAAGGTACTACATATAAACAAAAATTATTATTTAGCTGCTAATTTGAAAAATATTCAGGTGTTTAAAATTAAATCGTTCATAATCAAAAATGATAACATTTATGTAATTTGCAAGCAAATTTGTCTTAAAGGGTTTGATCGACACTTTAATGTTTTCGAAGTTAGTCACTTATTTAAGGAAATAGCAATTCGAAATATTTTAGACTTTGTAAGTCCACCATTGCACTTGTATCCCTTGAATAATCGTAAAACTCATGTTAGAATTAAGTACATTTAATTGTTTGTCATATGTAATAAAAAATGATATTTACAATCAAAACTGTTCAATAAACAAAACTGGTGGGCTTAGAATCATTTATATATTTTAAATACAATTTTGTTTTTCAGGATTTGTGTCAAGTATCGAAATTATTCTTCTAAGTTTAATTTATACCTACATTTTAAGTTTACAAGTACTTAACACAAGTGCAAGCTAACTTGATTCAAGAGTCGATTTACTTATTTTAAGAACATTTATTTCTCACATTTTAAGTCCGTAATAATTAAGTAACTTTAGTAAAAGAGAACTTGGAACAAGATTAAAAAGTACTTATTTCAAGAACGGATACTTAATCTTAGTTTACATGGTCTTGACTCAAGACTGCAGTTTGCTTGGATCAATTATCATGAACTTATTTTAAGATGTTTTTGTACTCATTTTGAATGTTTTAAGAACTTAATTCAAGTTTATATTGTACTTAAATCAAGAACAAAAATCATATATCAAGTACGTTTTGTTTTAGTAAAATACTTATATTGTCGGACTTAAGAAATCGTACTTGATATAAGTTCGAGCTTCTTGACTTTAGTATTTTCAATCTTAGTGAGATATCATGTCTTAAATGTGGGGTTTTGAGTACGAAATACTTGATTTTTTCTCTCTGTGCAGGTTAACGCAGACACGTATTTCTTGTCTGCCGTTAATTAAGCCATTTCGATTCGAGCGATTCGACCGTGTCATCGAATATTCTGTTAATAAATATCGCCACTTAGAAACCACCCAAGCGTAGCGGTCATTGTGTGCACTTTTCGGCGTTAGCGCTTTAGCGGCCGAATTGAGAAACAACCATCCAAGCACAAACTTAATTGGCTTTAATTATACTTTTAACCCATTGAGAATGGGTGAAAAAATAGTATAATGGTTTTGTGTAAATGTGTGTGACAGGCAGAAGGAATCATCTTCGACCCCATAAAGTATACACAAAATCTAAAATATATTTAATCTGCGTAACCTTTACGAGAACATATTTAATAGTATTTTGTGACTCTAGCTCTTATAGTTTCTGAGATATGCTCACTGACAGTAAGAAAACGGATCGAGTTATCGATCATTTGAAATAAACTTAATCTGCGTAGTGGGACGGACAAATAGTCGGAGATGCCCACCTTTGCGTGTTACATACATATGCTCGGAGGTAGAGGTGATGTCTGGCGGGCTACCAGACGCGAGTGTGAATCTGAATGTGTCAATGTTTATTTTATTTTATTTTTAATTTTTTTTTAACTTAACACACTTATTGGTCCTAGTGCAACTTAATGCTGCGACATCGGCGATTTGAAATATTCTGGAGCACCAAATTAGAAAAATTGATATTTGGCTGCACACAGATCAACTGCAACCAAAATGTATTATTATTATTTTTTTACAAACTATTTACGATCTACTTGCTAAATAGTAGTAAGACTAAATAGGAGTAAAGACTTAATACGAGTTTTTAATCTTAGTGAGCATATCAAGTCTTACAATGTTGGGTTTTGAGTACGAGAATACTTGATTTTTTCTCTCTGTATATTCGATTGCTAAGCATATGGCACAAAGAACTCATTACTTTTTAACCATTTTAGCAGCCATTTTTTGTAAGTTTGTCTTATGCGTTTCTAGATTGGTGTTTTCGAAAGGCAATGCAAAAAAATGATTCGAAACGTAAACAGTTATCAAAATAAGCAACAAAACTAAAAAAAAACGCATATTTTCATCTCACAAAAGTATTCGTTGCGGCTGTTGCCTTTTCCGTTATACTATTTTTCTAGGAATTGCCTGTGGTTTTTGATTTTCTTTTGAACTGCTCAGAGAGTGTGAATTAGATTTTCGTTCAAGGTGTTCAATTTGACTATCAAAGTTTTTGTGAGTACCTCAAAATGCCCAAGGGAAAGGAATTAAGCGTTGCTGAGAAGAAAATAATATTATATCTTACAATGAGGCGGTCCATTGAATATATTTGCAAAATGTTTAATAGAAGTCCTTCCACTAGCAACGTTTGAAAATCGCGGTACTTTGGAAAATATTCATCGTTCTGGTCATCCTAAATCGTTATTTATCAGACAGGAGAGAAAAGTTCTACTGAAAATACGAATCACTCTTCGGCCCCAAAAATAAACGATATTCTTCAGACTACCCTTAACCCGAGCGTGTGTGATGAAACTGTCCGTAGGCTCAGAGCTAATAATATACATGGTCGAGTTTCCAGAAAAAAACCTCTAATTTCAACGGTGAATGTTACAAGGAGATTATCGTTCGCGAATTGCGTTCAGTGAATTGGAGGTTCAGTGATGGTTTGGGACTGTATGTATGCACGCGGTGTGGGCAATTTGGTTTTTATAGATGGCATTATGAACGCTAGTGCCACCAAAATGTGAATTGAGCGAAATCAATATATCTTTCAACAAGATAGCGACCCAAAACAACTGCTTGGGCAGTAAAAATGTGGCTCCTATCAACACCATGCAATTAAGCAGAGTCCTGACATAAATCCCATTGAGAATCTTTGGGCTCATCTTGAGCTAAAAATTAGACAGCACCATATTTCTTCAAAAGTTGTCTTGAAGCATGTGCTGCAGGAGGAGTGGTAAGTGAAATGCGTTTGGAGAGAATAGTTAGTCTCAGCAAGCACCCAGCACCCAAAATATTAATTAAGCATTAAGCATTTTTTCCTAATAAAAATAAGTATATATAGGAAAAACCAATACTTTTGTGAGATGAAACACCAATCTACAAATGCAGGCAAACTTACAAAAAAATAGCTGCTAAAATGGTTAAGTGATAAGGTTTTTGTGCCATATGCTTAGCAACGAATACTTTTGTGATTCACCGTAAGTGCAAAAAACAATTTGAAAAAACTGTGAGGAGCAGCAAATAAATAAAACAATAGTGAGCAGTAAAGTAAACAGCCACAAAAAAATATAAATTGGTGCTAAAACATATTTCTCGCCAGCGTCTGCGTTTCTCTTCTCGGATGGGCGCAATCCCGCCGAATTTGTCTCTTCTCGGAATAAAGAACATTGAAATCAAAAATAATCAATCAAGGTCTGATACAGTCAGACACACACCCAGAGTGACAGCAGCCATCTAATTTGAACACAATTTTCAATTCTCTTTTTATGCGATTTCAAAGTTATGCGGTTTCTTTCCATACGATTTTTATGGAAATTTGTATACAAGATTTTAAAGTTTCGCGATTGTTTTGCCTCTGCATTTGGTAATTCTTTCGATGTGTAAAAACAAATGTTTGGTGTTAAGCAGATGCATTTTTAAAGCTTTAAAATAAAAAAAATTATTTTCACAATGGGAAATAAGAATCAGCATCGAAAAGCCATTTCTTTGGAAATAGAAATTGTTATTTTGGATTGCTTAGCATTTAGTTTCAATTTTAATTTTCGCACTTATATAAATTTATTAATCTGAAAATCTAAACTGAAAAATCCCTATAAATATAGCAGCAGCTACTTAGCTACTTACTCATTTCAAACGTATATAAAAGAATATATATAAATTAAAATATAATAAAAATAGCAAATATCCCGCCTCAGTATAAGTGCAGACGGTCTTGTGCAACAGGAACCGCCCCTTTATTTTTTGGCACTAGCCAAATAGAGAGTGGCCAACTGTGCCATTTCCCCACCTTTAGCCGACATATTTGGTGATGCGCACTATTGCGATCTCCCTCTTTCAACAGCCTTTACCACTGCGCAAGTGTAGCAAGCGTCCCCCTCTCATAGTTGGAAGGAAATCTGCCTCCGGTCCAAGCAGCAATTAGCCGATACTCTCGATTCAGCAGAACAGCCAGCAATCAGTCTTTTTTTGACAACCATCGATCACATATATGCAAAAAAATTATTGGGAAAAATATGTGGACAGCAGAAAATAAATAAAAACAAAAGTGAGCAGGAAAAGTAAAATTTAAACAAAACTGCCACAAAGAAAAAGAAAATGTTGCTAAAAATATTTCTCTGCAAGCGTCAGCTTTTCTCTTGTCGGAAGGGCGCAATTCGGCTGAATTTTTCTCTTCTCTGAATAAAGAACATTCAAATAAACAAGTAAGATGGTCCTCGAATAGGAGATAAAGCCCTTTGCATTCATACACACATTCTCAAAGTCACACATACATACCCACACAAACGCACGAACTAATCTGCGCACTTTACACATCGGCTGCGCTTGGCCCCACAATGGAAAATAAATTCTTGAATAACTTCTAAACTAAGAATATGTTCGCTATGAAACTTTCAGTGTTTAATAAGAGGAAATCTATGTGTACAAACCAAAGTGCAAGTCTGTAGTATTTGATTTGCGTTTTTTTGATATGGGGGGCGAATGGGGGAGGTATCCAAAATCCGAAATATTTATATTTAAATGGCTCTAGCTTTTATTGTCTCCGAGATATGCCAAGAAAACCAATCAAAAAATTTCTCATAAAAATCGTAGATGACTGCACTTACTCTGGGTATAAAAAATAAGTAATAATAATAATTAACCCATTGAAAAGTGATCAGACACGACGAACTGAGTTGAATTAGCCATGTCCGTCTGTCCGTCTGTCCGTCCGGCTCCGTCCGTCCGTCCGTCCGTCCGTCTGTCCGTCTATATGAACGCGGCAATCTCGGAAAGTACAAAACCTACGAAACCTTAACTAAACGCACTCTCGATTCTCCTAAGAACGCAGCACATTCTTATCATTTTTTTTTCGATATCTTGCTCCGTTTCATTGTTATCGATGAAATATTAGAATTTAAGACTTGGTTTTCTCGGCATATCTCGGAGACCATAAGAGCTAGAGCTAGAGCTATTTAATTTAGTTTATTATGTGCTCGTCTAAGTAAACGCAAATCAAATACTACAGACATGCGCTTTGTGTGTGTGTATGTGTGACTTTGTTAATGTGTGTATGAATACAATGAGCTTTTAATGTATATAACGACAGCTCGCCTTTTCGTCTGAGCCCCTCCAGCCTCTACCGTTGATCATTAAATTCGTTAGAGTAAAAGTCTGTTTGCGAAAATTTTGTATTTATACCACATGCTCTTACATTCTTCCGGTGTCCGATATGTCTACACAGAGAAAAAAAAAAATTAAGTATTTCGTACTCGAAACCCCACATTTAAGACGTGATATCTGACTAAGATTGAAAATACTAAAGTCAAGAAGCTCGAACTTATAACAAGTACGATTTCTTAAGTCCGACAATTTAAGTATTTTAGTATTTTCAAACTTAAAAAGTTAGCTCAAAACGTACTTGATACACGATTTTTGTTCTTGATTTAAGTACAATATAAACTTGAATTAAGTTCTTAAATCTTAAAACACTCAAAATGAGTACAAAAACATCTTAAAATAAGTACATGATACTTGATCCAAGCAAACTGCAGTATTGAATCAAGACCATGTAAACTAAGATTAAGTATTCGTTCTTGAAATAAGAACTTTTTAATCTTGTTCCAAGTTCTCTTTTACTAAATTTAAGTTATTACGGATTAAAAAATGCGCGAACAAAATGTTCTTAAAATAAGTAAATCGACTCTTGAATCAAGTTAGCTTGCACTTGTGTTAAGTGCTTGCATTCTAAATTTCGAATCTTGATTCAAGTACCCCAATTCCTGAAAAGCAAAATTATATTTAAAATATATAAATGATTCTAAACCCACCAGTTTTATTTATTTAACAGTTTTTATTGTAAATATAATTTTTTATTACATATGACAAACAATTAAATGTACTTAATTCTAACATGAGTTTTTCGATTATTCAAGGGATACAAGTGCAATGGTGGACTTACAAAGTCAAAAATATTTCGAATTGCTATTTCCTTAAATAACCTTAAATAAGTGACTAACTTCGAAAAGCATGAAAGAGTCGATCAAACCCTTCAAGACGAAGATTTGCTGGCAAATTGCATAAATGTTATCATTTTTGATTATTTCAAATTAGCAGTCTAAATAATAATTTTCTTTATGTGAAGCACCTTTACAATAATAATTCATTACGCTGAAAGCAGTCCTTAAAGTGAATATATCAACTTTAATATTTTCATTTATGTCAGAAAAAATATCTTCGTTAGTTAAATCTGCAGTTTTAGCTGATGTGTACTCAAAAATTGGTTCAAACGAATTTTCGCATGATCAATTAAAAATTTAGAGAACTTAAAAGGAGTTTATTGCTAATCTGTGAGAAGGATTTACACTCGACGTAATATTGAAAATAAATGTTTGCTTCCTTGTGCTTTGCTTCAAACCGTATACTCCAAATATACTTTATGGGCCCACATTTCCTAATAGCAGTAATATAATGCACAAGAAAGTGGTGCTTGAGCTTCAAAGAACCATAAAGCTTAGTATAAGTTTAATTATGTTTTTGTATTATAAGTTTAATTATGTTTTTGTATTAATAATTCTAATTTTATAAGGTCATCTCACAGTAATTTGATCTAAAAAGCAAATCGACAATGTCCAACAATATTTAAAAAAAATGTCAATGCTTATTGCTTTTATGTATTAAATCTCCTATCATTAGTGGTAGAAAATATATAAAGCAATTCACCTCACTTGCAGTCATTTTAAGATTAAATTGATTTAGTCGCTTAAAGTCTAAAGGAATAGATGCATTCTTAATTTCTAATTCTCCGTACTGAAAAAGTTGTTTTTTTCCATTTGACTCGGATAATGAAAATTAATTTAATTATTAATAATTTAATTAATTCAACTAAAACATTACAAACATCGTAAATATATACACCCTCATATACATCGTGCATCAAATCAAATACAAAATGATCAGTTTCTGAAAAGCTTGGCATCTCCTCAAAAATATAAAGAGATTTAATGCCCGATTCTTTATAAATTTTTTCTAACAGATCTTTTTTTAAGGAATCCTCATTTCTTAAATAGTTTTTTAATATTTCATTAAATAGCATTTTTAATTCATTTAGCATTGAACGATTAACCCTAAACAAACAATTTTACGGCCAAATTGTCGCTTACGACTAAACCTAAAACAAAATGAATTTTTTTAACACATTTCCCCGCATTAAGTTCGATGTCACTTTCCAAATGCTTAGAGTTGAATTAAATGAAAAAATGCTTTTTTCGTTTCCAATGGTTTTTAAGTTCGTCGTCGATACAAATGAGGCAGGATATACTATGGACCAATTTCGATAACAAATGTTGTGGCATAGAGGGAAAGCTAATATAAGAAGCGCACAAATAGAATACACATGAATACCAAGAGGATTATTAATTTGAAAATAGTCAAAGTATAAAATATATAGTATAACTACATCGGTATCGAATTTTTCTAACTTTTTTTTTAATATTTCGCCAGCTGTAGAAACTGGATATATTAGATACCTTCGGGCCTAATGTAGGATTTCCATGGGAAACTATTTCTAAAATTTTTTCTTCAATATGATAAGCTGTCGGGCGTTCGAATAAACTTAAATCTTAAATCTTTTAAAGTGCTTAACATTCTATGTTCTGTACGGATTTCTTCAAACGGGCTTGTACAGAATTTTAATAAACATTTTAAGTTAATTATTATATTATCCTGATTTAACTTTTATTCTAAAGCAGTTGATACACTTGTTAATAGGGATGAAAACATATTTTGCAATTCAAATACGTGGTTTCTTGGCATTGTACTTTTTTCATACAAACTAAAAGATAATAGTATAGCCCGTTTAATTTAATTACTACATCTACAATATTTGTTTTGCTAGGTATAATGTCAGCCGATGACACGGTTACAGATTTATATAATTCAATTCAATTGCTTTATTAAACAAAGACGGCAAAAAAATGCAAAAGTTTCTTTTAATTTAACATCAATTTCTTTCATTTGGTGCCTTTACTCTAAAGTGCTCATTCGGAAAATTGAAAACTTAGTAAGTGTTCCATGACTGCAATTTCATGTGAGCACATTTTAAGTTTTAATAATTTTGTGGTCATTAAGTGATCAATTTTAAAATGAGATATTAATTCTTTCGGCTTGTCAAATGCCTTGCGGCATTTAAAGCAAATAAACATTTCAAAATTTGATTTTAGCTGTGTAAAAACTATAAAAGTGATGTTAAATTAGATGACTTTGAATCAAATGGAGTATTAATTTTAAAGAAATAATTTTGTATCAGCAGCCAATTTCAATTACTTCAATTTTTACCATTTTTTGTCGCCGAATTTGCTTTCAATAAAAGCTGTTAGCAATAGTCAGTCGTGAGCGTGTTTTCTTTGCTTTACTATTTTAATTTTGAATTCCTCCCTCTTGAAATAAAGCATGTGTTCCTTCGATGGATACATAAGTTCAAAATCAATTTTAATCTAAAATATCAATGTTTTGTAAATAATAAAGAGGATTAAAAGACATATTCAAATTGTATTACCAAGTCAGCAGCTTTCGCATTGGATAATTTTGACCGATTTTTTAAAAACGCAGGTCCACTCAAGCTTTTCATATCTCTCTGGCGGATGTTATATGATGCCTTCCATTTTTCACAGACCTCTTTCCAGTCAGCGCAGTCTCTATTTAAATAGGCTTTCAATGCAGAAGCTACTGCCTCATCTATTTCAATAATAACGCTGTTATTGTTATTTTCTTTGCAGATATCATGCCTTGATTTTTTTGAACGAGCATTTCTGTATTTAGAATTCAGTTACCGGACGGATTATTTTTCGCTTTTCGTGTAATAAAATAATATTCCTGAAAAAAAATATTAATAAGATATAAATAGTAGTCTCTGGAATAACTTGCGTTAGAATTTTAAATAAATTATACCTGCATCTGATTTTCATTGGAAAAAAATGGAACAAATTTCGTTTAAAGTGGCATAAAAATCATGCACTTTTACCTGAATGTTGTTCAAAATGGCCTCTTTGACAATAATTTTAATAATGTCGTCCCTGTGGCAATTTAAAAGTTTTGTTTTGTAGTCAGTGCATCAAAACAGCACGGCCCTTTAGGTTATCTTTTAAAACTGTTTCCAAATCCTAATAAATATACAATGTGTAAACATATACATATGTACATTAGATAAATAAAAATTTGTATGATATAAAAAAACTAACCGAATGACTTACTCTATGTAAGACGACGCAATCAGCGTCACTGATATATGCGATGGGCTGCTACAACTTAGCCAAGTTTGTACTGTTGTGCCAATGAACAAAGTCACGGCGTCAATTCCGAACTTAAACAATACATTTTTTTTTATATGATTAGTGTTTTTTAATTGACATAAAAACTTACCTCTAACTTTTTCCACGTAAGCAACTTTTGCCTCGTCTAAGTCAACCTTTTCCAAATATTGCAAGCGTTTGTACGTCACTTTAGCGGCTTGATTTTAAAAAGTTATGCATTGAATAAATTATTTATTACTTGGTAGTTTGTCGAACTAACTGCAAATTACATTTGTGTATGAGTATGAGTATGAGTACACATATATATATATATATATATATATCATTGAATAAAATATTTATTACTCGGTAGTTCGTCGGACGAACTACAAGTTACATGCAACTGAGTAACAAATATTTTTATTCAATGTATGTATATTACATTTAGTATTGTACAACAAATTTTCCGTAGATTTAAAGTCTTGTTTACTTTTTTTATTATTATATTTTTATTTAATATAATACATGTATATTTAATATAATACATTGCAATTTTTTTCATACCTTCTCTGTCAAGTTTCCGTGCATAGATGCGTTCGTGGGCATCTTCGCGTGTCGCGGGGTTCAGCAAAAGCAAAGAAGAGTGCAGATCATAGGCACCAGCCCACGACGAAAAGAGACAGAAACTTTTTCGTCGTCTGTCTTCATTCGTCGACGCAGTGTGCTGTTGTTGTTGCTTAAGCGAGGCGAGGCGTCAGAAGCTAGAACTTTTGCCTGCCTAAGTAGCATAGTAAAAAAAATCAAATGGTCCCTAATTCGGCGCGACGACGTGACGTCGAATCTGCTTCTTTTCGGTCTGCAAAAGTTGCACACTCGCATAGAAACTTTAGCTGTGACGTCGCGTGTTGAAAAGAAGTTACAACCTTCAGGTTTTCATGCATGTTAAAGGGGTGAGCACACAAATACTTTTGCATTGGCTCGACAATGTGTGTATTATTTAGGCGCGTCGAGGTCAGAATTACCCCTATTTATGCAATTACTATATATATATGAAATGTTTATACAAAACATATTTTAAATAATAGTTCCAATTGTAATGAAACAAATAAGAACTAAAATTTTTCCCTCACATTGATATACTATTTTATTTAGAAGTTTTTGAATCAGTAATAGCAGCACTTAGGAAAAGTTAAAATACCCTACTCAGGGAAAGGGTGTGCTGGTCGCCTAAAATTGAAAAATAATAAAATTTGGCTGGCCTGCTGCAAGTAGAAACCAAGCCAAGAAGAAGAAGACGTATGTTTGTGACTTTGCAAGGCACAGCAACAGAAAATGCGCGCATAGATAACTGGGCGATGCTGTTTCCATTTTGTAGTTTGGAACCGCATCGTCGCACAGAAAGTATTTTGAGTAAAAGCTCGAGATCCAAAATCTCCGCTCTGTATTTTATTACTCAATGCCCTGCGACGGAGATTTACCATTGCTGGCGCCAGGCTCATCCGAAAATACGAATTTTTCATGCTTTATATTGCATGCACCAATTTGGTGTGAGTGTGTGTCTCTGCAAACGCTGGCAGCTAACAGATTTGCACAGACACACATATTCCGAATGATCGGCAGTTTTCGACTCACGCATGCAATTATGTATGTATGTACATGTAATATATGTGCGTACGCCTTGAATATGAGTATGTATGTATGCGTATGAGTATGTATGTATGTACATACAAATATGTATACTATACATATGTATATATGTACATATATACATGTATGTACATATGTACATACATAGTGGACGCAACGCTTAAAGTTAAAATCTTGATTTGAGATTTTGATATCTTGATTTGAGATTTTAATATCTTGATCTAAGATTTTAATATCTTGATCTAAGATTTTCATATCTTGTGCTAAGATATTGAAAATCTTAATTTAAGATTTTACAAACTTGTTTTCTGTGAAATGATGATTTAAGCTACCATCGTTACAAAATATCATTAAAGTATAAAATTTCTCATTTCAATGTATTTTTAAAACTCAGAACATAAAAAAAACAAAAAACAATTTTTGTTTCAGTTGTCTAGTGGGGTTGAAACCAAGATTCGAACTTATATCTAGAATATTCAAACTCGTTTCTAGCAAATAGCGAATTTTACTTGATTCAAGATTTTTTTCTCTCATAAGATTTTTTGTACTTGGCTTAAGATTTTTTGTGCTCATTCTTAGTAATTCGGACTGATATCAAGTGGATTTCAAGAATCGCGATTACTTAATTCGAGTTCATTTTAGCTTAATTTTAGTCCGACTTTTTTCTCTCTGTGTATATACATGTAAATATTAAAAGCTAAAAGCCTAACGAGCTTCAAAGATTTCTGATAACATCATATGGTGGGGGTATTTTATTTGCCAGTCCGGCCAGTTATGCCCCTAATCACAGCTAATTATTGTCAGTGACGTTATTGGAACCTACAGCTAAAAAGGAAGACATTAGTAGTGGAACTTTAAAATTAAATGTAAATTTTATTTTAATTACATACAAAATATTCAGGAAAAGTGAAAGATACAATATTAATAATAATAATAATTAGTCATTGATAGAAAGAAGAAAGGAAAGAGATTATATATACTTGCGATTATATATAGGCGAATATAAATGCTAAGAAATTTGTTTTTTTCTGAAATTTCTTAGGTAATCATTCGTTTGATAAAAGAAAAGAGTTAAACATTATTGCTATAATCTGTCATAATACTTTGTCCAAGAGTGTTTACAGATAATTGGATAATTAAAAATAATAATTTTAGCTGCATTTTATACTGCACCACCACGCTACCAGTTGATAAAGATGTGGCAAAACTCAACTCAACTCAAGTTATAAGACAAGTGCACAATCGCAAAAGTCTGGGATGTCAGTGCCATCTATCAACCAGTGGTCACTCACCACTTAATTTCCCATGTGACTAAATTGAACAGTTATCTAACACTATTCTAATAAAAACCAAACAAAAAGTACCAAAGCGTCATATATTAATTAATTAATATGCATTATTGATGTTGTGCAAATATCTAGATTTGAACATTGTGGGCGGTAGTGGGCGTAGTCAAAAAAATTTGGTGCGATCTTTAGAGGAGGTCATCAGTGATCCATCGGTATTCAATTTATACATCTAGCTTTAAAAGTGAGGGAGATATATAGATATAATCAAATTGTCATGCCCCAGTGGGCGCACCCCTATACCCTTAACACTTTATCTGACACGGGTATATATTCCAAATTTCTCTAGCTTCTAGTAACGACTTACTTTCTTAAATTTAATATGTCGTCTTTAGATCGGCGGAATTATGTCGTTTTAAAACGACATAGCTCCCTTCGCCTGTCGTTTTCCGATTGACGAAATTATGTCGCTTTAACGGCGGAATTAAGACGTTTTTTGTAACACGCGTCAAATTTGCTCTCTTTGAGTTTTCCGTTCTTAGTTTTTAGCATATACTCTTCACTCTTGTCCGTTTCCTAAATTTTTAATGAACTGTGAGAAATGTTTACATCTTTGCATATGGCTTATATGTAAATAAATATATAAATGCATATACAATTTAATGAACAATTTGGTATTTAGTTTTCACTAAAATATAATAAAACAAGTAAGATGGGTCTAGTCGGTTGCGCCCGACTAGGAGATACCCTGAACCCAGCGGCGAGCTATCGTTACATACATTTAAAGCTCTATGTATTCGCCCCATACACACACACACAAACGCACGCAGCAAGCTGCGCACTTTACACATCGGCCGCGCTTGGCCCCACTATGGAAAATGAATTCTTGAATAACTTCTAACCTAAGAGTATGATCGCTGTGAAACTTTCAGTGTTTAACCAAAGCGCAAGTCTGTAGTATTTGATTTGCGTTTTTTTAATATGGGGGGCAGATGGGGGAAGGTATCCAAAATCCGAAATATTCATAATCTGCGTATCCTTTACATATTAAACATAATTTGATCTAGCTCTAACGCAGCAAGATATCGAAAAACAATTCAAAACTTGTACTGCGTATGTATTAGGAGAAACTATAGTCGTTTAGTTTAGGTTTCTAGCTTTTGTAGTTTCCGAGGCGTCGCCCTGATCAAGAATATATACACTTTATGGTGTCGGAGATGCTTCCTTCTGCCTGTTACATACATATGCTCAAAACCATTATACCCTTTTTTCCATTTTCAATGGGTTCAGGGTATAAAAAGGTCATACTTTGAAAATCGATCATTTAGAAAAACAGTGCGCGTTAAAAAGCCCTGTATATCAATTTCGCCTTTGTCCAGCAAATTAGCGCGGTTCTGAGAAAAAGGAATGCTTTAACATTTTATTTTAATAAATTAAATTTTCAACTTACCGGTAGTGTTTTCGTCTGTGGCTGATTGCACCGTTTTGGAAAGTAGAGCAATTGGCGACTTTTTTCGTATTCTGCATCAATAATACATTACACAAATTTAAAATAAATCTGAAATAGTTAAAACTATACAAATTTGACAAATAAAAGTGGGAATATCTAAATAATAAGAAAATGTAAATAATGAACTTAAAATTTCTCACAAAAAAGTTACCTTCTGCATTTATTTAACGTAAATTAAAAAAAGTTGCTTGAACTCGTCGAAGGAAAAGACTTTAAATGTAGCATCAATTAAAATATTTCGATTGTGCTGCTGAATATTGGCAAATATGCAGTATGCAAATGATCCTGCATAAAATTTTTTGAAAAAAAAGAGGCCGGAGAAGTAGCCTTGGTCATGCCAAAAAGCCTCATGATGTTTTCATCTTTCATGTTGAGCTCTCAGACGGACGGACAGACGGACATGGCTAAATCGATCCAGTCGGCCTGATCCAGAATATATTACTTTATACGGTCGGAGATGCCTCCTTCTGCCAGTTACATACTTTTTCACAAAACCATTATACACTTTTTAACCATTTTCAATTTGTTCAGGGTATACAAATTTAGGCATTCAAATGAATTCGAAAACAATCCCTCATTCGTACTCATTCATTTCATGCCTTTTTGTTTAGATGTTGTGCGACCGAGCCTTATGTCAGCACACACATTTATATTTATTATTTTTGCTTACTCAGCAAGCGCATCATAAAATATTTTTTTGGTGTCGTTATTTTGGTAGTTTGGCACTTCTTTTTGATTTCGCAAAGGGCACTGATATGTTCCATATCATGGCCTTGTGGACCACGCTTATGCAACATGTTTTCCTCTTTTGAAAAAACGTGAGCTTTAAAATCGCGCAATTATGAATCTTTCGGATTTTGCATACCTCCCCCTGTTGAATTTAGTCACATGGGAAATTAAGTGGTGAATTACCACTGGTTGGTAGATGGCACAGACATCCCAGACTTTTTCGTATTCTTAGAATTTGTATGCGGCTGTTTGCGACTGTGCACTTGTCTTATAACTTGAGTTGAGTTTTGTCACACTTTTATCAACTGGTAGCGTAGTGGTGCAGTATAAAATGCAGCTAAAATTATTACTTTTAATTATTCAATTATCTGTAAACACTCTTGGACAAAGTATTATGACAGATTATAGCAATAATATTTAACTCTTTTCTTTTATCAAACGAATGATTACCTAAGAAATTTCAGAAAAAAAGCAAATTTCTTAGCATTTATATTCGCCTATATATAATCGCAAGTATATATAATCTCTTTCCTTTCTTCTTTCTATCAATGACTAATTATTATTATTATTAATATTGTATCTTTCACTTTTCCTGAATATTTTGTATGTAATTAAAATAAAATGTACATTTAATTTTAAAGTTCCACTACTAATGTCTTCCTTTTTAGCTGTAGGTTCCAATAACGTCACTGACAATAATTAGCTGTGATTAGGGGCATAACTGGCCGGACTGGCAAATAAAATACCCCCACCGTATCGGTGATGTTATCAGAAATCTTTGTAACTCGTTAGGCTTTTAGCTTTTAATATTTACATGTATATACACAGAGAGAAAAAAGTCGGACTAAAATTAAGTTAGAATGAACTCGAATTAAGTATTCGCGATTCTTGAAATCCACTTGATATAAGTCCGAATTACTAAGAATGAGCACAAAAAATCTTAAGCCAAGTACAAAAAATCTTTATGAGAGAAAAGAATCTTGAATCAAGTAAAATTCGCTATTTGCTAGAAATGAGTTTGAATATTCTAGATATAAGTTCGGATCTTGGGTTCAACCCCACTAAAAAACTTAAAAATGTTTTTGTTTTTTTTATGTTCTGAGTTTTAAATACATTGTGAGAAATTTTATACTTTAATAATATTTTGTAACGATGGTAGCTTAAAACACCATTTCACAGCAAACAAGTTTGTAAAATCTTAAATCAAGATTTTCAATATCTTAGCACAAGATATGAAAATCTTAGATCAAGATATTAAAATCTTAGATCAAGATATCAAAATCTTAGATCAAGATATTAAAATCTTAGATCAAGATATCAAAATCTCAAATCAAGATTTTATGCTTTAAGCGTTGCGTCCACTATGTATGTACATATGTACATACTTATATATGTCATATATACATATGTATAGTATACATATTTGTATGTATACATACATACTCATACGCAAATATTCAAGGCGTACGCACATATATTACATGTACATACATACAAAATTGCACACGTGAGTCGAAAACTGCCGATCATTTGTGAATATGTGTGTCTGTGCAAATCCGTTAGCTGCCAGCATTTGCAGAGACACACACTCACACAATTTGTGCATGCAATATAAAGCATGAAAAATTCGTATTTTCGGTTGAGCCTGGCGCCAGCAACGGTAAATCTCCGTCGCAGGGAAAGAGAGAGAATGTTGCCCGTGTTTGTGTCTTCTTCATGATCTGTTCCGCGAAACGTTAAATTTCATCACATCGTCGAAGGAAATTCGTTCATTCGCAGTTTGGAATTGAAAGCGGCGAGATTTCCGAGAGCGGTCAATTAAGTATACCATAACAAAACAGTGAAATTCTAAGTTTATTAGAGAATGGTAGAAGTTCTACCTTACTTGCAAGGTATGAAAAAATAAGTGCAAGTATAAATATTGAATAAGTGTATATAAAATTAAATAAAAATATAATAATAAGAAATATAAAAGGCTTTAAATCTACAGAAAATTTGTTGTGCAATACTAAATATAATATACATACACATTGAATAAAATATTTGTTACTCGGTGCATGTAACTTGTAGTTCGTCCGACGAACTACCGAGTAATAAATATTTTATTCAATGATATATATATATATATTATATATATTTATATATATATATATATATGTACTCATTACTCATACTCATACTCATACACAAATGTAATTTGCAGTTAGTTCGACGAACTACCAAGTAATAAATAATTTATTCAATGCATAACTTTTAAAATCAAGTGACGTACAAAGCTTGCAATATTTGGAAAAGGCGGACTTGACGAGGCATACCTTAGGTTTAAGGGTGGAGTTTCGACAAAAGTTGTTACGTGGAAAAAATTAAAGGTAAGTTTTTACATACCCACAAAATGTATTGTTTAAGTTGGAATTGACGCCGAGACCCATTTCGTACAGCCCAGTCGCATATATCAGTAGACAGCTGCAATTGCGTCGTCTTACATAGAGTAAGTATCATTCGGTTAGTTTTTATTTCATAAAAATTTTTATTTATCTAAGTACATATGTATATGTATATGTATATGTTACAGATATTTATTAGGATTTGGAAACAGTTTTAAAAGATAACCTAAAGGGCCGTGCTGTTTTGATAGCACTGGCAATAAAACAAATCGCTCTTAAATTGCCAAGGGACGACATTATTAAAATTATTGTCAAGAGCAATTTTGAACAACATTCAGGTAAAAGTGCATGATTTATATGCCATTTTAACGAAATTTGTTCCATTTTTTACCAGTGAAAATCAGATGCAGGTATATTTATTTAAAATTCTAACGCAAGTTTTTCCAGAGGCTACTTTTTATATCTTATTAACATTTTTTTTCAGGAATATAATTTTATTTCAAGACAAGCGAAAAAAATCAAGGCTTGATATCTGCAAAGAAAATAACAATAACAGCGTTATTATTGAAATAGATGAGGCAGTAGCCTATGCATTGAAAGCCTCTTTAAATAGAGACTGCGCTGACTGGAAAGAGGTTTGCGAAAAATGGAAGGCATCATATAACATCCGCCAGAGAGATATAAAAAGCTTGAGTGGACCTGAGTTTTTAAAAAATTGGTCAAAATTATCCAATGCGAAAGCTGCTGACTTGGTAATACAATTTGAATATGTTTTTTAATCCTCTTTATTATTTACAAAACATTGATATTTTAGATTAAAATTGATTTTGAACTTATGTATCCATCGAAGGAACACATGCTTTATTTCAAGAGGGAGGAATTCAAAATTAAAATAGTAAAGCAAAGAAAACACGCTCACGAATGACTATTGCTAACAGCTTTTATTGAAAGCAAATTCGGCGACAAAAATGGTAAAAATTGAACTATTCCTTTGACTCTTTTACTATTAACGCTAATTTATTATAGATTCGCAAGATTATTTAGTAGCTATTCTTCTAAACGCTGTTCTGCCACCAACTGCACGCTTTAAAGACGACTGTGGAAAAAATATAGAAAGCTACAATAACGGATGCCCAAGAATGTTTCGCTTTACATATTTTAAACATCAACGACTACCAAAGAAAAATCGATTTCGTCATAAATAAGTTTAGCTGGAATGACTGTCCAGCCTTTTAAATTTGTGGATGGAGTTTCAGAATCTGACGAGGCTTCTATATATATCTTGATGGTAATTTAGTAAAATTAATTCATTTATTGAAAGCCTGGATATCTGTTTTAAGATTTTTCAAGTTTTGTCTCTTAAATATCCTGTAGCTTGCCAACAACCTAGCGCTGATACAAAAGTATTTTTTTAAAATGAATACTCCATTTGATTCAAAGTCATCTAATTTAACATCACTTTTACAGTTTTTGCACAGCTAAAATCAAATTTCGAAATGTTTATTTGCTTTAAATGCCGCAAGGCATTTGACAAGCCGAAAGAATTAATATCTCATTTTAAAATTGATCACTTAATGACCACAAAATTATTAAAACTTAAATGTGCTCACATAATTGCAGTCAAACATTTACTAAGTTTTCAATTTTCCGAATACACTTAGAGTAAAGGCACCAAATGAAAGAAATTGATGTTGAATTAAAAGAACCTTTGAATTTTTGCCGTCTTTGTTTAATAAAGCAATTACATTTGAATTATATAAATCTGTAACCGTGTCATCACTGACATTATACCTAGCAAAACAAATATTGTAGATGTAGTTAAAAATTTAAAAAACGGCTATACTATAATCATTAGTTTGAATAAATGTACAATGCTAAGAAGCCACGTAATTGAATTGCAAAATATGTTTTCATCCCTTTTAACAAGTGTATCAACTGCTTTAGAATGTAAGTTAAATCAGGAAAGATAATAATAAATAACGACTTAAAATGTTTATTAAAATTCTGTACAAGCCCGTTTGAAGATATCCGTACAGAATATAGAATGTTTAGCACGTTAAAAGATTTAAGTTTATTCGAACGCCCGACAGCTTATCTTATTGAAGAAAAAATTTTAGAAATAGTTTCCCATGGAAATCCTACATTAGGCCCGAAGGTATCTAATATATCCAGTTTTACAGCTGGCGAAATATTTAAAAAAAAAGTTAGAAAAATTCGATACCGATCTAGTTATACTATATATTTTATACTTTGACTATTTTCAAATTAATAATCCTCTTGGTAGTCATGTGTATTCTATTTGCGCTTCTTATATTAGCTTTCCCTCTATGCCACAACATTTGTTATCGAAATTGGAATATATATATCCTGCCTCATTTGTATCGACAACAAACCTAAAGACCATTGGAAACGAAAAAGCATTTTTTCATTTACTTAAGAACTTAAGCATTTGGAAAATGACATCGAAATTAATGCGGTGAAAAATTCATTTTGTTTTAGGTTTAGTCGTAGGCGACAATTTGGCCGTAAATTCTATATTGGGTTTCGTACAATCTTTTAATGCTAAATGAATTTAAAAACTATTTAAGAAATGAGGATTCTTAAAAAAAGATCTGTTAGAAAATAATTATAAGAATCGGGCATTAAATCTCTTTATATTTTTGAGGAGATGCCAAGCTTTTCAGAAACTGATCATTTTGTATTTGATTTGATGCACGATGTATATGAGGGTGTATATATTTACGATGTTTGTAATGTTTTAGTTGAATTAATTAAATTATTAATAATTAAATTAATTTTCATTATCCGAGTTAAATGGAAGAAAACCACTTTTTCAGTACGGAGAATTAGAAATTAAGAATGCATCTATTCCTTTAGACTTTAAGCGACTAAATCAATTTAATCTTAAAATGACTGCAAGTGAGGTGAATTGCTTTATATATTTTCTACCACTAATGATAGGAGATTTAATACCTAAAGGCAACAAGCATTGGAATTTTTTTAATATTGTTGGACATTCCGATTTGCTTTTAGATCAAATTACTGTGAAGATGACCTTATAAAATTAGAATTATTAATCAAAAACATAATTTAACTATACTAAGCTTTATGGTCCGTTGAAGCCAAAGCACCACTTTCTTGTGCATTATATATGTTTAAAGTATAATTTGGAGTATGCGGTTTGAAGCAAATCACAAGAAGCAAACATTTATTTTCAATATTACGTCGAGTGTAAATCCTTCTCACACATTAGCAATAAACTCCTGTTTGAGTTCTGTAAATTTTTAATTGATCATGAAATTTCGTTTGAACCAATTTTTGAGTACACATCAGCTAAAACTACAGATTTAACTAACGAAGATTTTTTTTCTGATATAAAGGAAAATATTAAATTGATATTCAATTTAAAGACTGCCTTTAAAGTAATGAATTAATATTTAAAGGTACTACATATAAACAAAATTATTATTTAGCTGCTAATTTGAAAAATATTCACTTGTAAAATTAAATCGTTCATAATCAAAAATGCAATAACAAATTTGTCTTAAAGGGTTTGATCGACACTTTCATGCTTTCGAAGTTAGTCACTTATTTAAGGAAATAGCAATTCGAAATATTTTAGACTTTGTAAGTCCACCATTGCACTTGTATCCCTTGAATAATCGTAAAACTCATGTTAGAATTAAGTACATTTAATTGTTTGTCATATGTAATAAAAAATGATATTTACAATAAAAACTGTTAATAAATAAAACTGGTGGAGATCTTATTGTTAATGAATCAAGATTCGAAATTCTTCTTCTAAGTCATTTATACGTACATTTTAAGTTCAAGTACTTAACACAAGTGCAAGCTAACTTGATTCAGAGTCGATTTAATTATTTTAAGAACATTTTTTCCACATTTTAAGTCCGTAATAATTAAATTTAGTAAAAGAGAACTTGGAACAAGATTAAAAGTCTTATTTCAAGAACGTATACTTAATCTTAGTTTACATGGTCTTGACTCAATACTGCAGTTTGCTTGGATCAAGTATCATAAATTATTTTAACATGTTCTTGTACTCATTTTGAATGTTTTAAGCTAACTTTAATTCAAGTTTGAAATAGTTACTAAAATACTTAAATTGTCGGACTTAAAAAATTGTACTTGATATAGGTTCGAGCTACTTGATTTTAGTATTTTCAATCTTAGTGAGATATCAAGTCTTAAATGTGGGGTTTTGAGACCGAAATACTTGATTTTTTCTCTCTGTGTATGCTAGATTGTCTAGCAGTGATCTGCTTTTGACAAGGTTTTTTAAAACAGACATTTTATTTGAAAAATTTACCAGTTTTAGCTACTAAGAAAAAGTTAGACAGTTAGAATAACTGCTTAAGAGTCTGACAGTATCAGTCAAATTAGGCAATTGGGCGCAAGAGAGCAGACTAAAAAATAAACGCTTTTGCAGATAACTAAAAGCGGGAGAGATCTGAAGTGTAACTCGTTTGCGAAAACAGCCAGACAGCAAATAAGGCTTACCCAACAACAAATTTCTACTCAAACGAATAGAGCTCAAAACATAAACGAAATTGCAAATTGGTACACAAATAAATATAATTTACATATACACGGCATGCACTCGCGACACGACCACGGAAAAGCAAACAGTGAATAATAATTTAATTTAACATTCATGTTTTGTTTGATATCAGACATTTTGTTGGTTACTTACGACAGTTTTACCAAAGACAATATAAATACTAAGATGAGTATCGCGCAAACATTTAAATGCAAGACGAAATTTCTGGTGTGGTTTTTCAAGTGGCTTTTCGCTCTCCAAAAAGCCACACGATCAAATACCGAAGTCATTGCGCTCTGCAGCGCACGAGCAACGAAATCAGTCGCCTGGCTGCCTTCAGCAAAGTTGGTCGGTGCCGATGTATGCTGGGAGAAAGCGCTCATCTCAGCCAATGGCGAGCGAGCTTTGTGTGTATGAATACGGGCGTAGCCACAGTAGAGCAGGGGGACGGCTGTTGCCCCCTAGAACCCAGACTGTTAGTAATAAATATACTTTTTTTTCTTTTCATATATTATTTTAATTTATGTACATATGTGCAACATAAACAAGTAAGTAATGCTCTAATCGGGTGTACCCGACTAGGAGATACCCTGAACCAAATGGCGAGCTGTTACATACATTTAAACCTCTTTGCATTCATACACACATTCACAAAGTCACACACAAACGCATGCAGCAAACTGAGCACTTTACACATCGGCTGCGCTTGGCCCCACTAAGGAGAATGAATTCTTGAATAACTTCTACACTAAGAGTATGATCGTTATGAAATTTTCAGTGCTTAATTAGACATCTAAATCTATGTACAAACCAAGGCGCAACTCTGTAGTATTTGATTTGCGTTTTTGGTATCCAAAATCCGAGATATTTATAATCTGCGTTTCCTTTACGAGCACATAATAAACTAATTAAATAGCACTAGCTCTTATAGTCTCCGAGATATGCCGAGAAAACCAAGTCTTAAAATCTAATTTTTTATCGACAACAATGAAACGGAGCAAGATATCGAAAAAAAATGATGAGATTGTACTGCGTTCTTAGGAGAATCTATAGTCGTTTAGTTAAGGTTTCTAGGTTTTGTACTTTCCGAGATCGCTGCGTTCATACAGACGGACGGACGGACATGGCTAATTCAACTCAGTTGTCGTCGTATCAATTTTCAATGGGTTCACTATTATTATTATTTATTTTTTTATACCCAGAGTAAGTGCAGTCATCTACGATTTTTATGCGAAATTTTTTGATTGGTTTTCTTGGCATATCTCGGAGACAATAAAAGCTAGAGCCATTGAAATATAAATATTTCGGATTTTGCGTTTGTTGTGCGTTTGGTTGTGTGTGACTTTGAGAATGTGTGTATGAATGCAAAGGGCTTTATCTCCTATTCGGGGACCATCTTACTTGTTTATTTGAATGTTCTTTATTCAGAGAAGAGAAAAATTCGGCCGAATTGCGCCCTTCCGAGAAGAGAAAAGCTGACGCTTGCAGAGAAATATTTTTAGCAACATTTTCTTTTTATTTGTGGCAGTTTTGTTTAAATTTTACTTTTCCTGCTCACTTTTGTTTTTATTTATTTTCTGCTGTCCACATATTTTTCCCAATAATTTGTTTGCATATATGTGATCGATGGTTGTCAAAAACAGACTGATTGCTGGCTGTTCTGCTGAATCGAGGGTATCGGCTAATTGCTGCTTAGACCGGAGGCAGATTTCCTTCCAACTGTGAGAGGGGGACGCTTGCTACACTTGCACAGTGGTAAAGGCTGTTGAAAGAGGGAGATCGCAATAGTGCGCATCACCAAATATGTCGGCTAAAGGTGGGGAAATGGCACAGTTGGCCACTCTCTATTTGGCTAGTGCCAAAAAATAAAGGGGCGGTTCCTGCTGCACAAGACCGTCTGCACTTATACTGAGGGCGGGATATTTGCTATTTTTATTATATTTTAATTTATATATATTCTTTTATATACGTTTGAAATGAGTAAGTAGCTAAGTAGCTGCTGCTATATTTATGGGGATTTTTCAGAATTTTCAGATTTTCAGATTTATAAATTTATATATGTACGAAAATTAAAATTGAAACTTAATGCTAAGCAATCCAAAATTACAATTTCTATTTCCAAAGAAATTGCTTTTCGATGCTGATTCTTATTTCCCATTGTAAAAATAATTTTTTTTATTTTAAAGCTTTAAAACATGCATCTGCTTAACTAACCAAACATTTGTTTTTACACATCGAAAGAATTACCAAATGCAGAGGCAAAACAATCGCAAAACTTTAAAATCTTGAAGAAAAATTCCAATAAAAATCCAATGGAAAGAAACCGCATAAATTTGAAATCGCATAAAAAGAGAATTGAAAATTGTGTTCAAATTAGATGGCTGCTGTCACTCTGGGTGTGTGTCTGACTGTATCAAACCTTGATTGCTTATTTTTAATTTGAATGTTCTTTATTCCGAGAAGAGACAAATTCGGCCGGATTGCGCCCATCCGAGAAGAAAAACGCATACGCTGGCAGAGAAATATGTTTTAGCACCAATTTATATTTTTTTGTGGCTGTTTACTTTTACTGCTCACTATTGTTTTTATTTATTTGCTGCTTCTCACAGTTTTTTCAAATTATTTTTTGCCCTTACGGTGAATCACAAAAGTATTCGTTGCTAAGTATATGGCACAAAAACCTTAGCATTTTGTAGATTGATGTTTCATCTCACAAAAGTATTAGTTTTTCCTATATATACTTATTTTTATTAGGAAAAAATAGTTAATAATGCTTAATTCATATTTTGGGTGCTGGGTGCTTGCTGTCATACCTCCAAACGTATTGGCATCGATTCCACTAACTTCTGGCAATATTCGGAACTAATTTTAACCACTCCTCCTGCAGCACCAGCTTCAAAGCAACTTTTAAGGAAATATGGTGCTGTCTAATTTTTAGCTTAAGATGAGCCCATCGATTCTCAATGGGATTTATGTCGGGACTCTGTGGGGGAGTTCTTAATTGCTTGGTGTTGTAAGGGAGCCACATTTTTACTGCGCAAGCAGTGTGTTTTGGGTCGCTATCTTGTTGAAAGATATATTGATTTCGCTCAATTCACATTTTGGTGGCACTCGCGTTCAGAATGCCATCTATAAAAATTAAATTGCCCACACCGCGCACACCGCGTGCATACATACAGTCCCAAACCATCACTGAACCTCCAATTCACTGAACGCAATTCGCGAACGATAATCTCCTTGTAACATTCACCGTTGAAATTAGAGGTTTTTTTCTGGAAACTCGACCATGTATATTATTAGCTCTGAGCCTACAGACAGTTTCATCACACACGCTCGGGTTAAGGGTAGTCTGAAGAATATCGTTTATTTTTGGGGCCGAAAGATTCTTATTTTCCTGTAGAACTTTCCTCTCCTGTCTGATAGATAACAATTTAGGACGACCAGAACGATGAATATTTTCCAAAGTACCGCGATTTTTCAAACGTTGCTAGTGGAAGGACTTCTATTAAACATTTTGCAAATATATTCAATGGACCGCCCCTCATTGTGAAGATATAATATTATTTTCTTCTCAGCAACGCTTAATTCCTTTCCCTTGGGCATTTTGAGGTACTCACAAAAACTTTGATAGTCAAATTGAACACCTTGAACGAAAATCTAATTCACACACTCAGAGCAGTTCAAAAGAAAATCAAAAACCACAGGCAATTCCTAGAAAAATAGTATAACGGAAAAGGCAACATCCGCAACGAATACTTTTGTGAGATGAAAATATGCGGTTTTTTTTTAGTTTTGTTGCTCTATTTTGATAACTGTTTAACGTTTTCGAATCATTTCTTTTGCATTGCCTTTCGGAAACACCAATCTAGAAACGCAATAAGACAAACTTACAAAAAATGGCTGCTAAAATGGTTAAAAAGTAAGGTTTTTGTGCCATATGCTTAGCAACGAATACACAGAGAGAAAAATCAAGTGTTTCGTACTCAAAACCCAACACTTAAGACTTGATATCTCACTAAGATTGAAAAGCTCGAACTTATATCAAGTACGATTTTTTAAGTCCGACAATTTAAGTATTTTACTATTTTCAAACTTAAAAAGTGAGCTCAAAACGTACTTGATATACGATTTTTGTTCTTGATTTAAGTACAATATAGACTTGACTTAAGTATGATACGTTCTTGAAATAAGTAACTTTTTCATCTTGTTCCTTTTTTCCTTTTACTATATTTAAGTTATTACGTGCTTAAAATGTGAGCACAAAATGTTCTTAAAACAAGTAAAACGACGATTGAATCAAGTTAGCTTACACTTGTGTTAAGTGCTTGCATTATTAAAATGTAAGTATAAATTGTACTTAGTAGAAGAATTTCGAATCTTGATTCAAGTACCCCAATTCCTGAAAAGCAAAATTATATTTAAAATATATAAATGATTCTAAACCCACCAGTTTTATTTATTTAACAGTTTTTATTGTAAATATCATTTTTTATTACATATGACAAACAATTAAATGTACTTAATTCTAACATGAGTTTTACGATTATTCAAGGGATACAAGTGCAATGGTGGACTTACAAAGTCTAAAATATTTCGAATTGCTATTTCCTTAAATAAGTGACTAACTTCGAAAGCATGAAAGTGTCGATCAAACCCTTTAAGACAAATTTGCTTGCAAATTACATAAATGTTATCATTTTTGATTATGAACGATTTAATTTTATTTTTCAAATTAGCAGCTAAATAATAATTTTCTTTATATGTAGTACCTTTAAATATTAATTCATTACTTTAAAGGCAGTCTTTAAATTGAATATCAATTTTAATATTTTCATTTATATCAGAAAAAAAATCTTCGTTAGTTAAATCTGTAGTTTTAGCTGATGTGTACTCAAATATTGGTTCAAACGAATTTTCATGATCAATTAAAAATTTAGAGAACTTAAAAGGAGTTTATTGCTAATGTGTGAGAAGGATTTACACTCGACGTAATATTGAAAATAAATGTTTGCTTCCTTGTGCTTTGCAAACCGCATACTCCAAATATACTTTAAGGGCCCACATTTCCTAATAGCAGTAATATAATGCACAAGAAAGTGGACGGACCATAAAGCTTAGTATAAGTTAAATTATGTTTTTGTATTAATAATTTTAATTTTATAAGGTCATCTTCGAAGTAATTTGATCTAAAAAGCAAATCGGCAATGTCCAACAATATTAAAAAAAATGCCAATGCTTGTTGCCTTTCGGTATTAAATCTCCTATCATTAGTGGTAGAAAATATATAAAGCAATTCACCTCACTTGCAGTCATTTTAAGATTAAATTGATTTAGTCGCTTAAAGTCTAAAGGAATAGATGCATTCTTAATTTCTAATTCTCCGTACTGAATAAGTTGTTTTCTTCCATTTAACTCGGATAATGAAAATTATTTGAATTATTAATAATTTAATTAATTCAACTAAAACATTACAAACATCGTAAATATATACACCCTCATATACATCGTGCATCAAATCAAATACAAAATGATCAGTTTCTGAAAAGCTTGGCAAGTCTTCAAAAATATAAAGAGATTTAATGCCCGATTCTTTATAATTATTTTCTAACAGATCTTTTTTATAGGAATCCTCATTTCTTAAATAGTTTTTAAATTCATTTAGCATTAAAAGATTGTACGAAACCCAATATAGAATTTACGGCCAAATTGTCGCCTACGACTAAACCTAAAACAAAATGAATTTTTTTAACACATTTCCCCGCATTAATTTCGATGTCATTTTCCAACTGCTTAAGTTCTTGAATTAAATGAAAAAATGCTTTGTTGTCGATACAAATGAGGCAGGATATATATTCCAATTTCAATAACAAATGTTGTGGCATAGAGGGAAAGCTAATATAAGAAGCGCAAATAGAATACACATGACTACCAAGAGGATTATTAATTTGAAAATAGTCAAAGTACAAAATATATAAATCGATATCGAACTTTTCTATCTTTTTTTTTAAATATTTCGCCAGCTGTAAATCTGGGTATATTATTTGAAAACAACCCATACTTCATATTCAGTAGAGTACAATCTAAAAGATTTCGGATTTCAAAAATTGACTTAAAAATAAAACATAATGGCATTACTATAATTTTAGATACCTTCGGGCCTAATGTAGGATTTCCATGGGAAACTATTTCTAACATTTCTTCTTCGTGATAACCTTCAATCTTAACGTAGCTTAACATTCTATGTTCTGTACGGATATCTTCAAACGGGCTTGTACAGAATTTTAATAAACATTTAAGTCGTTTTTATTATTATCTTCCTGATTTAACTTACATTCTAAAGCAGTTGAACACTTGTTAAAGGATGAACATATTTTGCAATTCAATACGTGGCTTCTTGGCACGTACTATTTTCATACAAACAAGATTATAGATAGTCCGTTTTTTTAAATTTTTAACTACATCTACAATATCTAGGTATAATGTCAGTGGATGACACGGTTACAGATTTATAATCAATGAATGCTTTATTAAACAAAGACGGAAAAAATTCAAATTTTTTAATTAAATCAATTTCTTTCATTTGGTGCCTTTACTCTAAGTGTATTCGGAAAATTGAAAACTTAGTAAATGTTTGACTGCAATTATGTGAGCACATTTAAGTTTTAATAATTTTGTGGTCATTAAGTGATCAATTTTAAAATGAGATATTAATTCTTTCGGCTTGTCAAATGCCTTGCGGCATTTAAAGCAAATAAACATTTCGAAATTTGATTTTAGCTGTGCAAAAACTGTAGAAGTGATGTTAAATTAGATGACTTTGAATCAAATGGAGTATTCATTTTAAAAAAATACTTTTGTATCAGCAGCCAAGGTTGTTGGCATTTAAAGCAAATAAATATTTCAAAATTTGATTTTAGCTGTGTAAAAACTGTAAAAGTGATGTTAAATTAGTTGACTTTGAATCAAATGGAGTATTAATTTTAAAAAAATACTTTTGTATCAGCAGCCTAGGTTGTTGGCAAGCTACAGGATATTTAAGAGACAAAACTTGAAAAATCTAAAACAGATATCCAGGCTTTCAATAAACGAATTCAATTTTACTAAATTACCATCAAGATATATATAGAAGCCTCGTCAGATTCTGAAACTCCATCCACAAATTTAAAAGGCTGGACAGTCATTCCAGCTAAGTAATACTTATTTATGACGAAATCGATTTTTCTTTGGTAGTCGTTGATGTTTAAAATATGTAAAGCGAAACATTCTTGGGCATCCGTTATTGTAGCTTTCTTATATTTTTTTCCACAGTCGTCTTTAAAGCGTGCAGTTGGTGGCAGAACAGCGTTTAGAAGAATAGCTACTAAATAATCTTGCGAATCTATAATAAATTAGCGTTAATAGTAAAAGAGTCAAAGGAATAGTTCAATTTTTACCATTTTTTGTCGCCGAATTTGCTTTCAATAAAAGCTGTTAGCAATAGTCATTCGTGAGCGTGTTTTCTTTGCTTTATTATTTTAATTTTGAATTCCTCCCTCTTGGAATAAAGCATGTGTTCCTTCGATGGATACATAAGTTCAAAATCAATTTTAATCTAAAATATCAATGTTTTATAAATAATAAAGAGGATTAAAAGACATATTCAAATTGTATTACCAAGTCAGCAGCTTTCGCATTGGATAATTTTGACCAATTTTGTAAAAACTCAGGTCCACTCAAGCTTTATATATCTCTCTGGCGGATGTTATATGATGCCTTCCATTTTTCGCAAACCTCTTTCCAGTCAGCGCAGTCTCTATTTAAATAGGCTTTCAATGCAGAGGCTACTGCCTCATCTATTTCAATAATAACGCTGTTATTGTTATTTTCTTTGCAGATATCAAGCCTTGATTTTTTTCGCTTGTCTTGAAATAAAATTATATTCCTAAAAAAAATGTTAATAAGATATAAATAGTAGCCTCTGGAAAAACTTGCGTTAGAATTTTAAATAAATTATACCTGCATCTGATTTTCCTAATCCTAATAAATACACAATGTGTAAACATATACATATGTACTTTAGATAAATACAAATTTGTATGAAATAAGAAAACTAACCGAATGATACTTTCTCTATGTAAGACGACGCAATTGCAGCTGTCTACTGATATATGCGATGGGCTGCTACAACTTAGCCAAGTTTGTACTGTTGTGCCAATGGACAAAGTCACGGCGTCAATTCCTAACTTAAACAACACATTTTTTTTATGTGATAAGTGTTTTTTATTGACATAAAAACTTACCTTTAATTTTTTCCACGTAAGCAACTTTTGTCGAAACTCCACCCTTAAACCTAAGGGGGGTATTGCCTCGTCTAAGTCCGCCGTTTCCAAATATTGCAAGCGTTTGTACGTCAATTTAGCAGCTTGATTTTAAAAAGTTATGCATTGCATAAATTATTTATTACTTGGTAGTTCGTCGAACTAACTGCAAATTGCATTTGTATATGAGTATGAGTATGAGTATACATTGAATAAAATATTTACTACACGGTATTTCGTCGGACGAACTACAAGTTACACGCACCGAGAAACAAATATTTTATTCAATGTGTATGTAGAAGAATATTTGCGAATGATTATGTATGTATGTACATATATGTATACTTTACCATACCATTTACATTATATATGTATAATTGTACATATATACATGTATGTACATATGTACATACATAGTGGACGCAACGCTTAAAGTTAAAATCTTGATTTGAGATTTTGATATCTTGATTTGAGATTTTAATATCTTGATCTAAGATTTTAATATCTTGATCTAAGATTTTCATATCTTGTGCTAAGATATTGAAAATCTTAATTTAAGATTTTACAAACTTGTTTTCTGTGAAATGTTGATTTAAGCTACCATCGTTACAAAATATCATTAAAGTATAAAATTTCTCATTTCAATGTATTTTTAAAACTCAGAACATAAAAAAAACAAAAAACAATTTTTGTTTCAGTTGTCTAGTGGGGTTGAAACCAAGATTCGAACTTATATCTAGAATATTCAAACTCGTTTCTAGCAAATAGCGAATTTTACTTGATTCAAGATTTTTTTCTCTCATAAGATTTTTTGTACTTGGCTTAAGATTTTTTGTGCTCATTCTTAGTAATTCGGACTGATATCAAGTGGATTTCAAGAATCGCGATTACTTAATTCGAGTTCATTTTAGCTTAATTTTAGTCCGACTTTTTTCTCTCTGTGTATATACATGTAAATATTAAAAGCTAAAAGCCTAACGAGCTTCAAAGATTTCTGATAACATCATATGGTGGGGGTATTTTATTTGCCAGTCCGGCCAGTTATGCCCCTAATCACAGCTAATTATTGTCAGTGACGTTATTGGAACCTACAACTAAAAAGGAAGACATTAGTAGTGGAACTTTAAAATTAAATGTAAATTTTATTTTAATTACATACAAAATATTCAGGAAAAGTGAAAGATACAATATTAATAATAATAATAATTAGTCATTGATAGAAAGAAGAAAGGAAAGAGATTATATATACTTGCGATTATATATAGGCGAATATAAATGCTAAGAAATTTGTTTTTTTTTCTGAAATTTCTTAGGTAATCATTCGTTTGATAAAAGAAAAGAGTTAAATGTTATTGCTATAATTTGTCATAATACTTTGACCAAGAGTGTTTGGAGATAATTGAATAGTTAAAAATACTAATTTTAGCTGCATTTTATACTGCACCACGCTACCAGTTGATGAAGGTGTGACAAAACTCAACTCAAGTTAGAAATCAAGTGCACAATCGCAAACAGCCGCATACAAATTTTAAGAATACGAAAAAGTCTGAGATGTCTGTGCCATCTACGAACCAGTGGTAATTCACCACTTAATTTCCCATGTGACTAAATTCAACAGGGGGAGGTATGCAAATATTCATAATCTGCGTATGCTTTACGATCATATAATAAATTAAATGTGATGGCTCGAGCTCTTATAGTCTCCGATGGGTTCAGGTAGTAGTACGATAAACAATTATAGGTCGGTGATGCCACTTATGTATGCTGTGTCGGAGGCTATAGACCGAGGGTATATTTGCGCGATTTTAAAGCTCACGTTTTTTCAAAAGAGGAAAACATGTTGCATAAGCGTGGTCCACAAGGCCATGATATGGAACATATCAGTGCCCTTTGCGAAATCAAAAAGAAGTGCCAAATTACCAAAAAAACGACACCAATAAAATATTTTATGATGCGCTTGCTGAGTAAGCAAAAATAATAAATATAAATGTGTGTGCTGACATAAGGCTCGGTCGCACAACATCTAAACAAAAAGGCATGAAATGAATGAGTACGAATGAGGGATTGTTTTCGAATTCATTTGAATGCCTAAATTTGTATACCCTGAACAAATTGAAAATGGTTAAAAAGTGTA
>JAWNLD010000653.1:0-155707 GCA_035041545.1 Drosophila colorata
GACACAAAGTTTTTATTTATACAGTGCTATTGTTATTTTGGAACAATCTGGATTCCAAAATAACAATAGCATTGTGTAACAAAATTAAATTTTGAATTTTTTTGTTTATTTAATCTACTTTTCCTGATACCCCAGGCCTCAGATGAGAAAAAACCCACTTTAAAAATTGTTCTATGGTGAGACTTTAATTTGTATACTCTGGACCCATTGAAAATGGGTAAAAAGGGTATAATGGTTTTGTGCAAATGTATGTAACAGGCAGAAGGAAGATTTTAAATTGTTTCAGATTTTGGATACATCCTCCCAAAACGCAAATCAAATACTACAGACTTGCGCTTTGGTTTGTACATATATTTGGATAATCTTGTTAACGACTGAAAATTTCATAACGATCATACTCTTAGCTTAGAAGTTATTCAAGAATTCATTTTCCATATTGGGGCCGATGTTGCGTGCTTTGGTGTGAGTGTGTAGGTGTGACTTTGTGAATGTGTGTATGAATGCAAAGAGGTTTAAATATATGTAACGACAGCTCGCCGCTGGGTTCAGGGTATCTCCTAGTCCGGGACACCCGACTACAGCCTTCTTACTTTTTTTAAACCTTTGTTTCAAAGGCTAATCAGTCATATACACTTTTGAATTTAAATCATTGGTTTTTTAACTAGATATTTTTGCATTAAGAAAATCATAATTTGTTGTGCGTCATTTCTAACGAGTTTTTGACTTTAAAATTCAAGAAAAAGTCGAAAAAAAATTGTGTTTTGTTTCTCACCCGTGCATATACATAGTTGCATTAATTAGGCGTGTTTTAAGATATTAATCATGGACGTCGATGGACATTTTAATGCTAGGTACGTTTTAGTCGATAAAAATGATTTCTTTGCCAAATATTCTATGAAATTCGGCCTTTAAAGCCCCAGAATTAATTAATTCTGGCTGTTTGATTTTATAATCACATGAATATATTACTGGAGCATCAATTAAAATATCGTTCACTAAAATTAATGCAGAACCGACCAATTTATATATTATTGGACGTGTACTAACGGCAGTACATTCAAGTGGCCCAACGATACCTAGCAAGGACTTGTTAACGCGTGGACCCAGGCAAAATGCTACCCACCTCCCGCTCAACTGACCGAGGGGCGCGCCGCATAACGTGCGGTGACGAAAATCACGAACAATTAGAAAGGTGAAAACAATAGACTTTTTAAACTAGGTATGGTTAGCATAGTTACTATTACGGGCTTGAAGAGATAGTGGTAAAAAGTTTGTAGTAATTCTGCTCGGTACTGCAAAACTAATCCAGCTGATCAATACGGAAGAATCAATTTGCCTATTAATTAATTTGTGTAAGAAGATTACACCAAGCACGGTTCTACGATCAGAAAGAGAGGGAAGATTTATTAGTAAAAGTCTACCAAAATAAGAAGGCATGCGTGCATTAGGATTCCAGTTGTAGCCCTGGGCAAATAGCAGAAATTGTACCTGATGAACTTTGTATTGGGGACACCATATACAATATCCATACTCAAGAATTGGACGGACAAGGTGAAGTGTAAAGAGTTTTAGTAACGTAGGGATCGTTAAATTCTTTCGACCAGCGCCTAATGTAACCCAGAACACCAACGGCTCGATTAGCAGCAGAAGAAATATGTTTGTCAAACATAAGCTTGGGATCTAAAATGATACCCAAATCATCAACCGATTCAATACGATCAAGAAGGGCGTTCGCCTATAAAGAGACCTTAATTTACACTTACTGCAATTAAGATTTAATAAATTTACTTGACACCAAGTTTGAAAACTGTCAAGATCAAATTGCAACCTTTGACCAGATAGAAAATTAGAAGACGTCAGGCAAAGTTTTACGTCATCGGCATACATAAGCACCCGAGAGTGACAGAAGGGTGGTCATTTATGAACAATGTGAATAACAACGGACCAAAGTGACTTCCTTGTTGTACTCTGGAAGTGACATTAACAGGATTAGAGACGAAGCCTTTAAAATAAACTATTTGCAGATCCCAAAAGATGAAGTTTATGCAGTAAAAGCGAATGATTAACTGAGTAACAAGTAACTGAAATCAGTGTAAATAACATATGTCTGCATTTTATTTTAAAATCCCGACGTGAAATTATAGAACAACAAAGATGTTGCAGTTGAGAAGTTATCGACTTCTCAAAAATCTTAGGAATAGCAGACAACTTGAAATGCCTCTATAGTTCTGAGCATTGGACTATTTTCCTTTTTTAAGAAGAGGAATAGTAAATGATTCTTTCCAAATGTTAGGAAAAGAAGGACAGTTTAAATAATTTATACAATGGATTCATTAGACCTTCAGCGTAGTACCTAAGCACACAGAATGGTACTCATTCAGATTCCAGTGAAAATACAGGCTTCATGACCCTTAGATCAGTTAGTAGTGAACTTTCCTGTGATCAAAGGTCCAAAAATGCAATTTGAGTCATTTACTTGATAAGGATAAGGCGGACCCAATTAACAATATTGAGGACTGTAAGTCGTTTGAAAAAATTTGGCAAATATATCGGCGATGGCCTGATCTGAGTCTGCTGTCGTTTTTTCAAAAATTACGGTTGATGGTAGTGTTGCTGATTTACGTTTCGCATTAACGAAATCATAAAACCGCCTAGGATCCCGATGGAACTGTAACATACAACTTTTCAGGTAATTCGTATAACATTGGTTATTTAGGGCAGAGAAGTTGGATCGAGCAATCAGATATCGAGAGTAATCCAAGAAAGAGCCAGTTTTCTTGAACTTTCTATACATCCTTTACTATATTTTTTAAGTTTATTAATTCTCGTGTAAACCACATAGGTTAGTTAGGCCTAAGTGAATTACAAACCGAGACGCATATATCAAATAAATTATTTAAAGTGGAATAAAAAATCGTGATTGCACTATCCATGTCCCTACCCATGTAAAGCCGAGACCAGTCAGTCTGGGATAAGAGCTGAGTTATTTTATTTAGTTATTTTAGCAAAGTCAGTTTTTCCGAAATTGACGAGCTCGCTCTAGAGGATTACTGCCTGTGCTTGGCACCCGGGCAGGTAAATCAATCAACACCTCTAAAGAGGGGTGATAAAGATCTTCAGGACATGATATAGGCTCAGTACGGGAAACAGATAAGAAAGAATTATCCAAAACAAAAATAATGAATTAATTAGTTAAATTATAATAAAAAATAATTAATACCATTGATTTGACACAATGACATCCCAAATAAATCGTCAAGAAAATCATTTTGGGTCGTGGAAATCAACACACTTGAGTCGGGACTAGAAATCCAAGTAGTTTCGGCAATATTGAAATCACCCAGAACAACAAGAAAATCACGATCGGAAAGCATAGAGGAGACAGAATGCATAGCAGAGAAATGCAAAGAATAGACGGAATTATCTGAAAAAGGTGGAATATACGAACAATTAATGAAAATGCAAACACCACGAGTGCACAATTTGACAGCAAAAAATTCTATATCTATACTAAAGTCTGCTATTACTATCTCCGAAGATACATTAACGTCAACTGCAATAAGCACTCCATCACCACGACGAGTAGTGCGATCTTTTCTATAAATAGAGAACTTTTTAGATACAATTTCAGAATGTAGGCTGTCAGGCCTTAAACATGTTTCAAAGAAGGCAATAACATGAAAAGGAAAATATAGACTATTAAGGTATAGATTACTAAGTTTACTAGAAAGACCTCTTACATTCTGATAGCCAAGTGAGAAGTGGTAGAATGTTAGTTTTTTGTGCTATCAGAAACCACAATAGGTTGATTTAAACCAACACCAGTAGGGGGAAGTGAAATCGCAGGCCGATTTTTTTATTTTGCTGTGTATTTTTTTATAATTACGTGATCCGGCCAGAATTCTTTACAACAAATACTGCTGAAATGTTCGGCCAAAGCACTTATTTTAAAAGATGAAATTTTCCGAGTATTTGCAAAATTTGATTTTTCCACCGTAAGATTGGCTTGAGAATTGGCCGGAATAAAGGCTTTGACATCATTAGATGTAGTATCAGTGGTAAGCCTAGAAACAACGTTTTTTTTTTTATGGAACACCTACAAGTGTCATATTAGGAACCACGGCAGTAGCTACTGGTGGAGATATCGCCTTGGCTGACTGACCATTTGATTCGGGCGGTATATTAGCACATTAACACTGGAGTGTTGCTCAGTATCAACAGAGCTAGCAATTGCGGAATCAGAACACTTTTCGGGTTCAGAAGGAACAACATCCTTGGGTACAATGTTGTTTTTGTAACTTCTTTTTTTATATGTGGGAAAACGGGAAGAAAGATTGATTAATTCAACATTAGGAGCGAATGTTGTGGTCAAGTGTATTTGGATTGAAACTTCATTAGGGTTAATAGACAGTCAAAAATTGGCATCTTTACGCCTTGGAGATTCGTTCAAAAGCTTCACTGCTTTGAACTCATTATCCAAAACGGAGAATCCATCGAACAGTTTTTTTAACCGTCCCTATCAACATCCCTACAGGATTCACAAGTCCACTTCAGACTAGATTTGGACTCAATCAGGTCGATAATGCGGCCATTTAGGTCAGCACATTTTGCATGCGACACATTGTCACACAGCTAGCAGCAAACGAAACCCATCTTAACGTTTGATCGCACCTGTCAATTTTTATTATAGATATATTGCAATTACATAATTATTTATTTATTCATTTTTGTTTTTTATAAAGGGATAGAAAACAAATGTACATATATTTCTTAATGAAGTTGGGTCGGTAGAAAATCTGCATCTGTTAAAACCATTATAATATTTAAATACAATTTTTTTAAATATTGCGATCCATTTAAGTGATTAGGGTTTTACCGGCAATAACTCTGTTAATAGAACATATGTAAATTAGGGAATTTCGCGGTCGGCGAAAGATATCTAACAAAACTATTATTCCGCCAGCCAAAGCCAGCAACGCATTTGCCGAGCCGAGTGCGGTCTATGTTAAGCATTTTACGCTCTACTTGTTGTGACAGCGCAAGGAACCCGATTTAATTTTGGTTCTCAATTTTGCGAAAATCAAGCTGCCTTGTAGCATTTCCTTGTTCAGCGTTACTCATCTTAGTATTTATATTGTCTTTGGTACGACCCAGACCCAAGTCGAGTTCTAAGTTGAGATTACCGTAGGTTTGTATTACTGTTCGGTTTGCAGCATTCAATCGCAATATGCTTTTTTGTAAATTACGTGTTGCTATTGTGCGGGGCATAACATACACCAAAGACCCAGAATCAACCAGGAATGTTTGTTGAGTGTGTAGATCCTGTATGTGTAGACGATGGTATTGACCCCCCGTCGCTTGTGCTGAATAATTGCTGATCGTAGACACGCTGCCGTCCACCGGCTGAGGACCCAGCAGCCATTATAGTTTAACTGTTGGTGGTGTCGGCAACCTGGGGCAAGATATCGAAAAAATATGATAAACTTGTACTGCGTATGAATTAGGAGAATCTATAGTCGAAAAGTTTAGGTCTCTAGCGTTTGAGGTTTCCGCGATCGCTGCGTTCATATAGACGGACGGACGGACGGACAGACGGACATGGCTAATTCGACTCAGATTGTCGTTCTGATCAAGAAAATATATATAGTTTATGGTGTCGGAGATGCTTCCTTCTGCCTGTTACATACATTTGCGCAAAACCATTGTACCCTATTTACCCATTTTTAATGAGTTCAGGGTATAATTAAGGCATTTTTTACTTACCGCATCGATATTCTGCTGATTTTGCTCAGCAGTGGCATTTAGTGTCGACATAACGTATGTTGGTTCCATGCCCATGTTTTCTAGCATTTTGTCCGCTATCTTTGCCAACTCATTTAAATTGTCCTCCTTCCAGACAACAATAAGCGGGCGAATCGATATTGGCGGCTCGGTGATAAAAAGATTGCGTATAACGGCTTCGCAGCCATGAACGGGCGCTAAACGACGTATGTATGTAAGAATTTGTGACGGCTTTTTCCCAGTCGTATCGCCACCTTGCTAAAGTATGTTTAGTCTTGAGTTGTCTGATTCCGCAAATGTTTCGATGAGCCGTTGTTTCATCGTGTCGTATCTATTTGGCAGAGGTGGCTGTGTGATGAGATCCTCAATGGTGAGGACGACATTCTCCTCCAAGTGCACCGAGACAAAGTTGAATTTGCGATCGTCCGCCACAACACGTGCATAAGGAACACGCTCCAATTCTACAAACTAAAGTTGAGGGTTGCATTTGTTAAATTTTAGAATACCAATTTGTGGGCATTGCTGCAGATTTCCCGTTGGTCGTGTGGCTGTAAATTGAATTTTTCGTTGAGCGCGCTTTCTTGTGTAGTCGTATTTATTGCATCAAATGATTCGTCGTAATAAGTGTCGCCGGTTGGGCGCGTTTTTGGGGTCACCTTTTTGGCGTTTTGGCCAATCATAATTTGTATAAAGAGAAAAATAATACTTTTATTGTTTACGATAGTTTATGTTGTATTGCGATGGAAAACTATCATAGAGATGATACGTGCTAAACTTAAATTATTGTCTGCTCAGGCTTCTATCGGCGATGGCGGCTTTGAGATCGCGACCGACAGATCGAAGCAAGGGTTGCCACAGACTATTTCGTATAAGAATTTTTATGCGGCTGTTTGGACACTTGTCATATATATCTTAAGTTAAGTTTTGTCACAACTTGATCAACTGGTAATGTGGTGGTGCAGTATAAAATGCAGCTAAAATTATTATATTTAACTATTCATTTATCTGTAAACACTCTTGAGCAAAGTAAAATGACTGATTATAGGAATAAAATTTATCTCTTTTTCTTTTATCAAACAAATGATTACCTTAAAAATTTCAGAAAAAAATCATATTTCTTAGCATTTACACACATAAATATATATATAATACTCAAAGTTATTAACCTTGGCACAATATGATTTGTTAAGCTAGGTCAGTTTTTGTCTTGCTGTTATTCTAACATAGGGGTCTGTCTGCACTTTTCGGAGCTAGCGCTATAGCGGCCCTGATACTTGAAGAAATATATTCTCAGTTCTCCTTAAAAATGTCTTTGGAAATCTATTTATCGTTCTAATCATGATTATTTGTGGTCTCAGACAAGTCTCCTTAAATGAGTTATAATTTTTGCAAAAATTTGAATACCCTTGCTTTGAGATTTTGTAATCATGGCTCTAAGATTCAAAGATAGATACAAAATTTGGTACGAATGTTCGCGTATAATTTGTATACCCTGAACTCATTGAAAATGGGTAATAAGGGTAAAATGGTTTTGTGCAAATGTATGTTACAGGCTGAAGGAAGCATCTCCGAGCCCATAAAGTATATATATTCTTGATCAGGATCAACAGCCGAGTTGATCTGCTACGTCCGTCTGTCTGTATGAACGCGTCGATTTCAAGGGCTAGAGAACTGAGCTTGGACTTTTTAGATTCGTATATACCATACGCAGATCAAGTTTATTTCAAATGATCGATAATTTGCCGTGTTTTCTTATATTCTGTTTTTATCGGTTTTTTTCCGGTTTTTTGAGCATAACTCAGAAACTATAAGAGCTAGAGTGTTCTCCTAAAGGATATGAAGATTATGAATATTTCGGATTTTGGATACCTCGCCCCATTCGTCCCTCATATAAAAAAAAACCCAAAAGTACTACATACTTGTGCAGACGTTTTCTGCATGCGTGTGCGCGCATGCATGCATACAAGTACATATGGATATGCACATTCATATGCGTGAGCTCTTTTTCGAATTCTTATACGATTGTTTGTGCATGTGTGCTATTTTGTTAGCTTTTGACATAAAATTAGAATGGTGCTGTAGCTTGAGTGATTGAGATGTTGCCTGGCGAGCTACCCGACGCGGGTTCGAATCTCACTTTTGTCACTGTGTTAACGGAGGTTTTGTACAGTTTGTCTACATTTTTATTTTATTTTTAAATTATTTATTTATTTTTTAAACTTAACACACAATTATAAGTCCAAGTGCAACTTAATGCTGGGACATCAATGATTTGATATATTCTGGAGCAACAAAATGGCGAAAATTGGTATTGGCTCAAAAAACATTCGCAGATCAACTGCAATCAACATTTGAATGATATAGTTTCCTATTTTGTGAAAATTTTGCGAGAAATTTCACAGCTACAGCATACTTAAATTTGCTGCGAACGCGCAGCTTGAGCATTAGTTTTTATACTCATTCACGAAGTGAAACTAGTATATTAGGTTTGTGCAATGTCCGTCCGTCTGTCCGTAGGAACGCAATTTTTTCGCCGGTATTGAAGCTAGAGACTTGAAATTTTGGATATATACTCGTGTATACCCTCGTCTGATAAAGTGTTCCGGGTGACTGGGTGACTCACAGCTGAAATGAACCAGAGCATATAACAAATTTCTCATAGCTGCAACTTCCAAGTAAAAAGGGCAATCACAAAAATTGAAATGCAGAGTTGTATATTTATCTTTTAACTTAAAAAAACAGTTTTGAGTTTATTCATAACAAGTCGCATATTTCCCTAACCGAATACAAAAACGAAAAATACAGAAATTGTAATCTCACAGCTTAAATGAACCACAGTCTTTCGAGTACTATATTTATACATATAAACACAAAAATAATAAATTTAAGTATTTTGTGTGTCCACCCTTTTTATCAATAATGGCCTAAAGCCCTTTTGGCAAAGAATCTACCCAATTTTTGGTCAAATCAGAAGAGATATTCTGACAGTTCTCTAGCAAGACCGTTTTTAAGTCAGTTTGATTTGATATCTGACGTTCTCGGATTTTTTGGTCAAAGATTGCCCAAAGGTTTTCAATAATATTAATGTCAGAAGAGTGTTCCGGTGGTGTCATCAAATAGGCGCAAATCCACGCAAGCCAGGACTGAACAATCCCTACTTTGTGCTTATGGTCGTTATCTTGGTAGAAGCGAAAATTGCTTCTAATACCAAGATTTTGTGCGCTTGTTTCAAAATGTTGAGGTATTTAGTCTGATCCATGATTTCATCAATGAACTCCATGTTGCCAACCCCGGACGCAGACATGCAGCCCCAAACAATTACACTTCAACTTCATTGCTTCACTGTCGGTTTAAGGTCATCTTTTCTAAGCTTTTCATTGGGTTTCCGCCACACATGACATTCCATCAAAGCCAAATATGTTAAATTTGAACTTATCCGCAAAAATTACTGTTCCTAAAAATTAGAGTCCTTCGAGATGGGCTCTTTAGCCAATGCAAGTCGGCTTAAACGATTTTTGTTTCTTATAAAAGGTTTCTTGCGATCTACTCGACCTTGCATGTTGTTTTCCCGCAAGACCCGGCGAACCGTTTCTGGATTGCACGACTTCCCCAACATTTTCTGAAGCTGTGCAGCTACTTTTTTAAGCGGATAATTTTGGATCATTTTTGATTTTGCGAACTATAAGCCGTTCATCCACCTCACTGAAAATTTAGTTTGGCGCTTTCTTGCCCTTATTATAATCTTTATTTTCATGGACAAATCGTGATATAATATGATGCACAATAAATTCGCCTAACTTAACTATTTTAACCATCTTGCGGCGAGAATTGACATCCTTAAAGTGACCTATGACAAATTTTTGCTGCTTAATATTAGATAACACTGAACATTAGCAAATTTTTGGAAACACACATAGGGCAAGTACTAAAAAAGGGAATCGACACAAATTTACAGTTGTTTGGTGCTCATGTGCTATATTTAAAGAGAATGAAGCCGTGAGCTCAAAATTGCTTGGCAATTCCTTTCCTCGCTTTCCCCATACATTTTTTTTTTGTATACACCGATTCATAGATGGCCATTTCAAAATATCTTAATGTGTTGGTTCATTTAAGCTGTGAGCTACTGTATATACATACACACATAAATATACATATATTTAATACTTAACATAAATTGAACTATGGCATAACATTTCCACAACAGTACCATAATATAAAAAAATGTTTTTTTAACATAAGTAGTGTTTAGCATATGCACCAACCGCAGCGGTTTCTGTATGCACTTTGTGGCCACAGACTTCTGTTATACTCGTTTAGTTTCAATTCTATGTTTGTTCTTATTGGATAGGTTACGTTATTAGCTAATTGAACGCGCATTTCGTCAAAAGCGAAATGGTTGGTGTCGATGATGACTAACACGCAGTTAAGGTGACAGTTGTGATCGCGCAGAGGCAAACTTTTTTTTGGTATTTTATATTTGTATACTATAATTATTATTAATACACATAGTGCTAGGTTATATGTTTTAGTTGTCATTACACTGTGTACGAGTAATCCGCTGTCGGTTACACCCGACTGCAACGTTCTAACATGTTACTATTTATTTTTAACTAATTTTACTAAGTGCGGCTGTGGTGTCGCGTGTATGAATGGGGCTTAATTAAATGCATGTAACGACAGCTCACCGCTGAGTTTAGGGTATCTCCTAGTCGGGCACTCCCGACTAGACACATCTTACTTGTTTTTCTTTATACTCGTCAGAAAGTGAAACTAGTATATTGGATTTGTGTAATGTCCGTCCGTCCATCTGTCCGTGTGAACGCAATTTTTTTCGCCGCTTTTTGAAGCTAGAGACTGAAATTTGGAATATATGCTCGAGTAAGTAAAGTATTAAGGGTTTCGGAGTGCGCCCACTAGGGTCGTGGCAATTCGATTAAATCTATATATCTCCCTCACTTTAAAGCTAGGTACATAAAATTGATACCGACAAATTGTTGATGACCTCTAAAGATCGCATCAAAACTTTTTTGGCTACGCCGACTACCGCGCCCACAATGTCCAAAACTCGATATGTGCACAACATCAATGATGCCAGTGCAACATTGCTGGCGCCATCTATTGTGCACTTTGGTACTTATTATTTGGTTTCATCAGAATAGTGTTGGATAACTGTTCAATTTTGTCACACGGGAAATTAAGTCACAAGGGAAATTTAAGCGGTCACTGATCACTGGTCGGTAGATGGCTTATAGGTATTTCTTAAAATTCTTTTCTTTTTGCTTTGTGTTAGAATTTTTCGTATAATTCTTATTAAATACTTTAAGTCGAATTTCGTCACAATCGAAATTAAATGGTTGGTTGGTAGCGTTGGTGTCTAACGCGGAGTTTACGTGTTAATTGTGCGGATCGGGTTCGAGACCGCGCAGAGGCAAATTTTCGTATTTTTTTGTACTTGCTTATTTTTGTTTTCGTTGTCATTACACCGTGAACGTGTATTCCGCTGTCGGTTACACCCGACTGCAACGTTCTCACTTGTTTTAATCAATCACTGCGGACGGTAGTCTGCGCCAGGGGTGAAGCACGACGTAGTGTGCAAAAGCAGCTAGCAATATATACGCGAACTTTGGAAGTTTAGCTACGATAGTCCGATCAAATCGAGTGATATACCGATCGAAACGTATCGTTTAAACATAGCACATCATGTGATAGCTTATCTGGTTCATAAGATATATAGCTGTACACGATTCGAAAAAAATTTACATTTTTGGAGCTGATGGGCCCGTTGGGTGCTTTCAGAAATTCGATCAGGCATCTTAAAAAATAGTAGGGCCTTCCGGCCTTACGCAAAAAGCTCCAGTTTCTGTTTACCCAAAAATAACTCTTTGCGATGAGCCGTATGCCCAATTATTTTTTTATGACTTGGAATTGATCATATATTAAATTCAATATTCTTCGTCACAAAATTGTACATCAGAAAGCGGATAAAGAGTTGTTTTTGTTTGATTTTAATCTATTAAAAGGTATATAAGGTAGGGCTGTAGCGCCGAAGTAATTTAAAAATAAATTGTTCTTTATCGGACTCTTCCAAATAGAGCACTCTTATTTATTGTTAAACAAATAAAAAGCCATGGGCTTTTTTATTTCTTGACAGTTATCTAAAAATATACTTTTAAAAGTTCATCAAATACCAAAAAATGTTTATATACAGCTGGCGGTCTTATTATTGGATCAGTGATGTCCCTATTATTTTTTAGAAGACGTGTTTGGCCTGCGTGGTTAGGCTCTGGCTTTGGCGTAGGTTTGGCTTATAATTCTTGTGAAAAAAACTTAAATTCATTAAAATGAATGAATTTGCAGACCGAGTATACGAAAAATAAATAAACATTTTAATTAAGAAACATTGCTCGTAATTATTGTGTATAATTTGCAAGATGAAAGCTCGACAAATCATGTATTTGGAGCCATTGTGTTGAAAAAAGCTTCCAATCTAGTTTATAAATCCTGATTCTCTGAAAGTGGGCATAGAAAGGTAATTATTAAATTATAATTTTTAAATGCAATGGGTAAGGAAAAATCAGCCAATTAAATCTAGTTAAGTCAGTCCGTCTGTAAAAACGCATCTTAGCCAGGGGTGTCTCATTTTAGGACTTAACTACATCAAGTTTGCTGATGTAGCCTCATCTGATTGATCTGATCTGATTTTTACATTCGTTCACAAAGTGAAAAGCTTTTATTGATTTTTTGTTATGTCCGTCCGTCTGTCCGTATGAACGCAATTTTTATCGCCGCCATTGAAGCTAGGACTTAAATTTCGGAATACTAGCATCGCACTAACCGCTTCAGGCTGCTTCTGACGCCGTGCAAAACTCGCTGACCATATTTGAAGACTGTAGACTGGAACGTGGACATAAACTGTGCCAAAACCGCCTGCGTCACCTTCACGTTGCGACCAAACAGCTGTCAAATTTTGGTCTTTGACGGTATGCCCATTGAGCACGCAAGCTCTCACTGCTATCTGGACGTACATTTGGATCGCAGACTCATCTGGCGACCACACATCTCGGCAATAAGAGCCAAATGCCTTCAAAGGCTTAAAAAAATCGACTGGCTGCTCGAAGCAAGCTGCAAATAACCACCAAATCGCGGCTAACCAAGACACAAATAAAACCCATATGGACATACGCTGTCCAAGTTTGGGGTACAGCATCAGCACATCAACTAAATCGACTGCGAGTCGTCCAGTCCAGGGCAGCACGCACAGTGGCTGGTCTCCCATGGTACGTAACCGATGACGCCATAGAACGGGACCTCCGCCTCACGAAGAATGGACACCAAATTTATTTCTTTAGTAGCCGGTACGCAGACAGACTTCCAGGGCTCTGGACGACCCCATCACCGAGAGGCGATCACCTGCCTACCAGAAGAGTCACCTAAATAGAATACTTATAATTTGTATCTTATCTAGTCAAACATAATGCATACTGTGTATCCCCCATTAAAGCTACCAATTTGTAACTAAACTTATAATAACTCTACATTCGCTTAGTGAAGATCAAAAGGCACTGATCGATTCCAACAATCAATAGATATAAAAAAAAAATAATATAAAAAAAATTTGTTACAAGTTTTTAACGTTTTAATTCTTGTTGGATAACTGAATTTTAATTTCGTGACATGGAATATTAAACTGTTCATGGTGCTGATCACTATCACGATGTTTTGTTCTTAAGCTACGTACTGCGTTGGATTCCCGAGTTCAAATACCGGCCGGTTCAAACGCGACGCATAGGAATTTTTTGATTAACTTAATGTGAATGTCATTTCAACATAAAGCAAGTTCACGGTGGCGCTGCTGTATAGCCCGCACTTTGTGTGCGGGAGTTTCAAGTGTAATTCCCACTTCCGACGAAGGCTTTTTCTTGTTTTTTTTCTTCAAGTAATTTCAATTGGTTTCAGCTCTTCACGATTTCTAAAAATAATTCATTTTTTTATTCGAATTTTGAGTATAATTCTTATAAAATTCTCCATGAATTAATGTTTTAGTGGCGAAAGCATATTCAAGCTCCAAAATATCTTATATACATTTTGCGACGAAGGTATTTAATTAAATATGTGAACAATTCCAAATTTTAAAAATAGTTGGGCATTCCGCACTTTACTCAAAATGATCCAGTGTTTCTGTAACTAACAATAATCGACTATAGGTGAATATTTCCCACAATTTTAAAGCAAATTTGGTATGTAAAGCCAAAATCAGGAAATTTGGTACGTAGATTTCAGGAGACTTTCCTTCAAGATTGAAAAGTCAAAATCAGGAAATTTGGTACGTTGATTGCAGGAGACCTCCCTTCAAGATTGAGACCTTGATACACTGGCCGCGCCCCCTAGAAAGACCCCAGCCATTATTATATTATAATTATATTATATTATTTTCTATTTCTGTGACCTCAAATGGTCCTATATAAACGGGATCTAATTTATGGCCTGTTTCGTTTTTTAGCAGGACTTTATCCCCCATCTTAATATCGAGACTAACTACTTTCCTATCATAATATTCTTCATTCCTAGCTTTATTCGCTTCTAATAGTACTCTAGCTCTTGTATAAGCTGTTTCTAATTTATACTTTGTTTCCTTAGCGACATCTATATTATATAGTGGATCTATTCTATCTATGCTATTAAAATATTGTGGCAAGTTACTTTGCTTGCCGTAAACTAGCTCGTATGGACAATAATTATGTGCTATAGAGGGTGTCGTGTTAAAACAGTAAACAGTAAACAGTAAATGAAAGCCAAACGTCCCAATCTATTTTGTCAACAGATATATAGGAACGAATATATTCGTTAAAAGTTCTATGGCTTCTTTCTACTGTTCCAACGGTCTGGTGATGGAGTGCTGTAGACGTTATGTTGTCTATTTTTAAATATTTGCACAAGTTGTTTATAATGGAATTTTTGTATTCTGTTCCCATGTCCGTAATGAACGTCTTCATTGGACCGTACTTTAGAATAAAAGATTCAAATACAGCTTTTGCGACTGTTGTTGCGCTTTTGTTTGCAACTGCGATGGCTACTAAATATTTTGTAAGATCACATATTAGAGTGACTGCATATTCATTGCCATTTTCTGTTCGTGGTAACGGACCAATTGTGTCTATTATCACTTTGTCGAAAGCATATATTGGAGTGTCTGTTATGGTTAATGGGGTCTTGGAATGGATTGTCGTTTTCGACTTCTGGCATTTCTGACACCTACGTACGTACTCTTTGACATGACGAGTCATGTTCTTCCAATAGAAGTGTCTCTTTATTTTTGTTAGTGTGTTTGTTATGCCAGTATGACCTCCCTGTATGGGATCATCATGATATGTAAACAGTATCGCTTCTTGATCTTTTTCATTTTCTATTATGGTCACCGGCTTGAGTAGCGCTACTAGTAATGATTTGAATATTTTGTTGCACATATTTTTAAAAGATTCAATTGAAATTAATTCAAATATCTTTTCGCTCTGTGCCAGTTTGAGTTGGCTGATCTCATGTATACCGGCTTCTTTTTCAAGCCTTTGGTAGAACTGACCTAAGTCTAGTGTTTCATTGGTGTACAGATCGCTAACATCAATTCTTGCTATAATTTTTCTTTCATGTTTAAAGAAACATATATTATTTATTATCAGCAAGGCCACTACTTTTCGTACTTCATCATTACAAATGATTTCATATACGTTGGGTTTAGAAGCGTCGTCAAGAGTTTGCATAGACAAATCTACTTGTTCTTCTCCTGCGCAGGAATTTTTCTGTTTACTTTGGTGCCTGGTAGTGACTTTCAAGACAAAACGTCGATAGTAATTGTAAAATGCAACAAAACTTCTAGCGCTGTCCTCATCGTGTGCGACTGGGTAGTTCGTGATGACGTCATATTTGTTGTCATCTGGTAGTATTCCTTTATCTGTGCACTTGTGACCAAGGAATGTCACTTCGTGCATGAAGAATGAGCATTTTTGTGGATGTAGTTTTAGATTGTTTTTTCTACAAAGTTCAAACACATTTGAATTTTAAATCATATGTTTTTCTGAACATCCAACAACGATTAAATCGTCCATGTAAAGGAATGCTTGTGAGAATGCTATCGTCATCATTCTCTGGAATGAATTTGGCGCTATTTTAAAACCAAATGGAAGTCGCGTGAAACGATATGAGCCATTGCTTGTTGAAAATGAAGTTATATTTCTTAAACATTTTTCAAGTTCAATTTGATGAAAACCTGAGATTAAGTCAAGGCATGAAAAGTATTTTGCTCTACCTAGTTGATCTAAAATATCATCAATTCTAGGGAGTGGGAACTTGTCGGACAGTAATTTTTTGTTTGTTAGTTTGGCGATAGTCGATGACTAATCTCCATTTTTTTCATTTGCGATTTCTTTGATACTAATAAAAGTGGGCTATTATATTCAGACACAGACGGTTCAACAATATTATCTTCTATTAATTTTCCAACTTGTTTATGGATTTCATCTAAATGGCTATGCGGGCTTCGATAGTTTTTTATGTACACTGGTTCATCATCCTTAAGTCTCAATTTTTGTTTGTAAAAATTATTTGTTGTGATTAATTCGGTTTCAAGTCCGAATACGTCACTATATTTGGTGCACAAATCGACTAATTGCGATTTGAATTTTGGTGGACAATTTTTTGATCTATGACTTTATCTTTTCTTGAACCTTGTTTTGATTGAATTACTTCGTAATTCGAAGGTGGTTCATATTTTAAATTATTTATATTAACTAATTGATCGGTACTGATTGTATTCAGTAAACGGACAGATGCATTTTTGGATATTGCTGTATTTGCAATATAGATACCAGGTATAATTTCCTGATTTGGAATTAATATACTATCGTCTGTTGTATTTAATTCTAACTTTCGGATAACTTCGGATCTTGCTGGTAGGAGTATTGAATTACTAAGTTATTAGGTCTAATTATGAACCAATCGATTGATGGTTCATAGTCTAATTTGCAATGGAAATTTTTTCATGAAATCAATACCTATTATTCCATCACCCGGTATTGCAAAACTAGAAGTAACTAAGTGGAAATTGTGTGGAATAATATATCTTTCTGTCTGTAGCTCAATTTGTACTAAGCCAATGGACTTGATAACACCTTGTCCAATGCCTTGTATATTTATTGTTTTTTTTTTGTATATCACCAAAGTCATCTGAGTTTTCTTTAATGAGAAAAATGTCTGCTCCTGTATCAAGCAAAAATGTAAGCTTCGTATTACTTGATACATTTTTGAAGGTTACGGACATATTGAGACTAAGGTTTATCGTGTGTAATTTAGTAGTAGGGAACTGTATGTTCTGTGACAGGAAGTTGCTGTCAATTTAATTACGTGATGTGAATAATTAATGATTTATGACCCTACGTGACCCTAATTAATATTCAGGCACCTGACCCTTTTTGAAAGAGGGGTGTGAGGGGACCGATCGTTAATGTTCAGGTACGCGATCCTTTTTTAGGGAGGGGCAAGTAAGGGAACCAATCGTCATGGGTCTTTGTGACCTTTTGAGGAAGGGGGAGCTGAGGAAAGTGGCCGTTACATTTTAGTAACTGTCCCTTTTCTGAAGTAGCGTGGGTGCCCGATCATTAAAATTCAGATTTAAAGTGGGAGGGGTTATGAGATCACGTGCGCACAAGTGCACGCATCGACTTGTTCATATACTTTTTCGGGGGTGGGAAAAGGGACCGATCATTAAAAACTGGTTTAATAAGAGGCCGCTCATTTAAATTCAGATTTTAATTGGGAGGGGGTTATGAGATCACGTGCGCACAAGTGCAAGCATCGACTTGTTCGTCTATTTTCTCGTAGGTGGGGAAAAGGGACCGATCATTAAAAAACCGGTTTAATAAGGGACCGCTCATTAGAATTCAGATTTGAAGTGGGAGGGGTTATGCGATAACAGGCGCACAAGTGCACGCATCGACTTGTTTGTTTAATTTTTCAGGGGTGGGTTGAGAGCTCGATCAGGCACGTGCGCATTTAATTTACTCTCCCTTTTCTGAAGAGTGTGAACAGACCGTTTTTCTACACGGCGAAAGAACACAAGTGCGGCGCACACTTGTAAACAGGTTTTGTTAGAGAAAGAGGTTCGATCGTAAATTTCACGCCTATAGACACCTACTGACAAGGGTAAACAGCTCTATTCTGGGTGCGTGTGGCAAGGGTAAATGACTAATCATGTATTCAGGTAATGTATGGATGGGCTTCTGTAATTGTTTTCTCCTAAATATTCTAGTTTTATGACTTGTGGTTTACGTGTCAATTTTTAGTATCAGACTCATCGAATGCCCAAGATTTCACTGATGTTTAGGATATCTTCTTTCATCTTCACATTATTTTGATTGTTTTATGACTTTGGGCGTGAGAAGTTTCTTCAAAAAGTGTACACGCTTGTATTGTAGATGCACCGGATCATACGCTATGTCCTCTTAAACCTGTTTGTCCCTATCTCTAATATTTATCAATTGAATGAAGTAATAGAAAAATCAGTCCCTGAGCTATTAAGGCTCCTTTCCTTCATTGAACCCGCATCAGTAGTTCCTAAACTATCGTCTCTCTAAAATCTCAAATCTTCAAACTCAAAAAAAAATCTTTTTGTTCAAAAATGGCACTGCGACCAAACGTTCAATTATATTAGTTATAATAAGAACGTGGGTAGCGACAGCATCCCGAATTACTTCGATAATGTTGTGTTTAGAAGCAACACCCCCAACGGACCCATTGCCACCCCCCACGGACACATCGCCACCACCAACGGACCTGCTGCCACCTCCAACTACTCCACTGGATCTAGCATCGGCAACCCAATTTCCAGAACAGAAAGGATGGACTTCTTCTGCCGGAAGAATTTATGTGCGATGCATCAGCGGCTCTACTCCCTCTCCTCAAAAATATTTTACATATGCATACTTCTGTGAAGGCTAATTTCGAGCTCTTCGCAGAGTATGTAAAATATGTTGATGAGGAGGTGATAAGATCTGTGAAGTCGCATCAAACAGAAATGGGTGTTGTAACGCAGTCAACAAGCCTTGAGGATGCATTCATAGATCACTCTGCGAGTATAAAGGCGAAAATGGATGAATTCCAGGAGAAGGATAGTGGCTGGAGCCTGGCAAAAATTCTTCGCATGGAGCTTAATGTGAATAAATATACTCCATTAAAAGTATCGAGTTGGATCGCTTTACCAAAAAAGCTCAAGGCGAAAAAAGCGTTGGTAAACGTGAAAAATTCCGATGAGTTTTGCTTCAAGTGGGCGTTAATTTCCGCTTTTAAAACACCGCAAGGCAATGCAAGCAGCAGCTATACCATCGACGATATTAACGCCACCGTCATCCAATTAAGCGAGCATTTAACGCTTAATTTTGAAAACATGGAGTTGCCTCTCCCTTTGAAACAACTCAAAGTGTTTGAAAAGCAAAACCCGACCATAAGCGTAAATGTTTTTGGATTCAACAAGGAGATTGGAGCAGTTATTGGGCCGTTATATTTAACGAAGGAGGAGAAACAATCCCACGTGAGCCTAATACTGTTGGAGATGGAAGGTCGGGCCCATTTTGTATGGATAAGAAATTTATCAAAGTATGTAGTCAAATATAAATAAACATATGCATATATTTAGAAAAAATACTTATGAAATACGTTGATTTATATTTTCAGACTTGTACGCACACAATTAACAAGCCACACAGAAGAGCTCCTGTTCTGTGGCACGTGCCTACGGCGGAAAAGGAAAGTCTAAGTTTTAAAAATTTTAATCGTAGTTTAGATGTACCCTTCGTAGTCTATGCAGATTTCGAGTGCATGTTAAAGCCCTTAAACTCTAGAGTTAGTGAGAATGTAGTGGCAACACATGAACATGTTCCCATTGCATTCTCATATTTCATCAAATGCGCCTTTAATTCCAATTTAGACAAATTTGTTATGGAGACAGGTGAAACTGCAGGTGAAAATTTCGTTAAATCTCTAATAAAAGATGTGAACAAAATTTACACCTCATACCTAAGTACAGTTAGGCCCATAACAATGAGTTCTGAAGAGGAAAATTGTTTTAGAATAGCTTTTAACTGTCATATTTGTAAAAAGGCGTTAGGAGCTGATCGCGTTAGAGATCATTGCCATTTAACTGGTAAATTTAGAGGCGCAGCGCATAATGCCTGCAACATTAATTTCCAAATTGCACCTTTTGTCCCTGTATTTTTCCACAACTTCTCTAAGTATGATTCACATTTATTCGTTAGAGAATTAAACAAAGTCGTTGGTGAAATCAAGGTTCTGCCACTGAATAAGGAATTGTACATATCCCTTTCTAAATATACACACATTGCCTCCCACGATAAAAATCACGAAATTAGATTTCTCGATACATATCGTTTCATGGCAACAAGTTTGGATGTGCTAAGACCAAACTTAAGTGTTGAAAGGTTTGAAAGTGTCAGAATTTTCTTCCCACTTGATGACCAATTCAACCTGGTTAATAGAAAGGGGGTGTTCCCATACGAATATTTAGACTCAGAGAGTCGCTTAAGTGAGAGCTCTCTACCTTCGAGAGAAAATTTCTTTAATAGCCTCACAAACTCCGAATGTACAGAAGAAGATTATGCACATGCTCAACATGTCTGGACAGTTTTTGGTTGTCAAACCTTAAAAGATTACATGGAATTGTATCTTAAAACTGATGTGCTTTTGTTAGCAGACATTTTCCAAAATTTCAGAGAAATTTGTCAGAAAATTTACTCTCTTGATCCGGCTCATTATTATACAACTCCTGGTTTGTCTTGGGATGCTATGATCAAGACAACAGAAATTGAGCTGGAGCTGCTAACTGATATTGATATGTATAGATTTATTCAGAGCGGTATTCGTGGTGGGCTTGTACAGTGCTGTAAAAGGTACTCAAAAGCCAATCATAAATATCTCTCTGAATACGATGCCAGCAAACCGTCTGAATACTTAATGTATTTAGATGCAAACAATCTATACGGTTGGGCCATGTCGCAATGTCTCCCTTATACAGGTGTTCAGTGGTTGACCGAAGATGAAACTTCATCATTAGATGTTATAAATATTGGGGAAACCTCAGAATATGGTTATATTCTTGAGGTTGATTTAATGTATCCATCAAACCTACACGATTTACATAATGATCTTCCGTTTTGTCCGCTTAACCAAAGGGCCACACCGGCAGCAAAAGTCAACAAACTAATTGCTGACCTGAGGTCCAAAGTAAAATACCCCATACACTACAGAAATTTGCAGCAGTGCTTGATAAACGGACTAGAGCTGACAAATAATCATCGTGTGTTAAGATTCAAACAGTCGGCTTGGCTGAAAAAATACATTGATCTTAACACACATCATAGAACAATGGCACAGAACAATTTCGAGAAAGATTTCTTCAAGCTACTGAACAATGCCGTTTATGGAAAAACGATGGAAAACGTTGAAAAACGGAAAAACGTCAAGCTAGTCACGTCTTGGGAAACAGTGAGCTGCAATCGGTTGGAAGACGAGCGCTGATTGCAAAGGCTAGTTTTCATAGCTCTGCACAATTTGCTGAAGACATGTATGCCATACAAATGAAGCGACTTCATAATACTTATGATAAGCCGATGTATTTAGGGTTCACAGTCTTAGAATTATCAAAGTGGAAAATGTATGATTTCCACTATGATTACATGAAGCCCAAATTCCAAGAGGCAGTCGAATTAAATTATATGGATACAGACTCATTTATTTATTTTTTTTAAACAAATGATTTCTTTGCGGATATAAGCAAAGATGTGGATATGAAGTTTGATACTTCGGAATACCCCGAAGATTTACCGGTTAAATACGGGATAAAAAGGTGCAATAAAAGGTGTTAGGAATGATGAAAGACGAAAACTGCGGCAAAAGTATGGTCGAGTTTGTAGGTTTAAGGGCAAAGATGTACTCCTTATCGCTTGAAGGCGGAGGGTGCATAAAAAAATCTAAAGGAGTCAAAAATTCTGCGTTAGATAAATTAAATTTAAATAGTTATAAGGAATGTTTATTTGAAAATAAGAAATTATGTGATAGTATGTTAATGTTTAGAACTAAGTTCCATAATTTATATACGCATAGAGTTAAGAAAACCACTTTAAGTGGATTAGATGATAAGAGAAAAATAAGAGAAGATGGCATCCAAACATATGCTTGGGGTCATTATAGAATAAGTTCATAAGCTAATTGTGATTTGTAGATATATAAGAAAAATAAAAATATATATATATATATATATATATATATATATATATATATATATATATATATAAATAAATAAATAAATAAACATTAATAAATAAATACACATTTTATGAATTTCATTTGAATGTCTTTTATTCAAATTAAATGGTATAATATTGCTGTGTGTGTATGTGTGTGTGTGTGTGTGTTTGAGTGTAATGCTTTCAGGGGTTCGTCGTTGATGATCTGTCGCTATTTAGAGCACCTCGTTCTTGTGTATCCAAGAGTTGTGTTCATTAGGGAACCCCAACCATTTAACAAAAACTCGATCGTTTTTTCGATTTATTATCTTTTCAACTATATAAGTATTTGGATAACGTGTTTTCCTTAGCTCTTCTTTATAGAAACCCCCTTGAAGGGGTGCACCCTGATAGTCTTCTAATATGTATGTAGTTGGATTTGTCATTTGTATTCGTTTTATTTTAAAATTTTCCGTTGTCCAGTTGGGAGTATATCCCTTTTTCAAATGTATGTTTATGCTTGCTTATACGAACATAGCCACCCACATGAAATTTTGCACCGTGAAAAATTTTAATATGATTGTAATGAGGTCACTTTTATCGGTTCCATTTTAATAGTTCTATGATGTTTTCGATTATACTCATCAATCAATTTATTATACATTTCAATCCAATGATATGTTCCTTTGAAACTAAACTCTCGCCACATCATTTCCTTGAGGGTTCTATTAAAACGTTCAACAATAGACGCTTTTAACCCACTGTCGAATAGTGGTTGATGTTATTTTTTTCACATAATGTTTTGAAAGTAGTATTAAAGAACTCTCTCCCATCGTAGGGTTGTAAATTCTTAGGAATTCGTCCAAATTTAAAAATACTTGATAAAGCGTTAGTAACGTCTTTAGCTGATTTAGATTTCAATGCAACTCCCCATGCATATTTAGAGAACGTGTCGATAACCGTCAATAGAAATTAATAGCCTTTATTCGATGACGAGTACTTTCCCATTTCTACCAAATCTGCTTGCCAAAGATCGTCGATTCCTTTTATAACAACACGTCGACGCCTAAAGTTTTTACGGGCTGGTGCATGTAATTCATTAATTAAATCTCTTTTAGTCATGTTTTCCCATTGATTTATTTTTTCCATCTATATATTTTCTGTTCTTAATGTCAACTTCACTTGGTGCGTATGTTAATAATGAGACTTTCAACATTGATTTTTTTTATATATTTTTTTTTACGTTTTTTTCATTTTAGATGTTTATAGGCGTGTGCAAGTCTTGTGTCGCTTCGTTGATTCTCGATTGTAGAAAATTTGTGTTAACCGTATCTTTTTCGTCCATTGCGTTACTGATGTTTTTAATTCGCCTGTTTTGTGCATCAACATATTGCTTATTATCCATATGCAAGTCCAACAACTGGAGATCATATTTCCTGTTGGTCACAGAAGTGACCGAACTTGTCGACGACCATTAAGTCTTTACCTTATACCTCACAAGTGCATGCATTATTTATAGTTCTCCCCTAAACTGCGTGTTGTTTAAAATATGTAAATATATGGGTTTTTAATGTCTCCATTGCAGATAGCATCTTTCGATTTTCAGTGCTAATTAGACGACGTAATGTTTCAATTTCTATGTTCACGTATTCTTTAAGTGATTTATCTGTGTTTTGAATTTCACTTTTATTCTCAGCTTTTATATTCTGGAAACTAGATGCTATCTCGCCTATCAGTTTCTCGTTCGATGTAATTTGCTCCATTAAGAGTTTATCTTTCTTTCTCATCGTTTGCTTTATTTTACGTTCCATAAATATTTTTGTGCATACATCATTGTCTTCTTCACCTACATTTTTAAGTCTTTTGCTTGAAAAAATAATATTACTTTCATTATCTATCAATATGCCAGGAATAGATTTCTTCATAGTATAATTTTGGTTTGTAATGTTGCTGGTGGAAAAATGACCGAGCTTGTCAAGCGACATTTTGATATTGTTGCTAAAATCATTGAACATATCATCTTTATTTTAAAAATTATTTTTGCTTCTCGCAGCTCTTCAATTATGGAAACTATTTCATTGTTATGATTACTTTGACCAGCTGATTGTGATGCAACTAGAAGTCTTAGTCTATTAACGATCTCATTCGGATCATCCCAATTTGGTTTACTTGTATTAAGTGTCATTAGACCGCCCCCTTCATGAATAGATTTTGTACGGCGGTTAGGTGTAGACATCGCACTAGGCGCGTTCATTGATGGAAACAGTTTTTTTATGATTGTGAGATATTTTTTAGAGCGATTACCCTTAAGAGCATCATTATGTAAGTGATTTCTTCTATGATCATTGGTTTTTATTAAAATTTTCTGATATGATTCCAAATCCATTTCGCCATAGCCTTTGGGGTTTTTACGGTAGATTAAAGAATATAATCCCGGTGTTAGTTTCCACTTTTCACCGGTTTCTAATATTATTTCATTATCATCTACAATTATTTTAGTTGCTCCCAATTTCATTTCTCCGCTTTTCTTGTAGGGGCCAAAGGCTTTATCAAGCTCGCCCGTTCGCTCTAGCTCACTCATATTTAAATTATAACTCACATTGCTTGTTACAGTATGCTGATTATTGCTTTCATTAGTTGACACAAAAGGTTGAGAATAGAATTGATCTTCTGTGATTTCCTCATCATATGTATCATGAGATACATTACTATAGTTTTGATCTACTTTAATTTCTTGTTTTGTATAATCTTCATTTTCTTCTTTCTTCGTCTTTAAAGGCTGATTGGGTAGTATATTTCCAGTGATGAGTTTCTTGTCTTTGTTAATTCCTTCAGAATATGTTCCTTCATTTTCTTAAATACGAAACCAGTGGTTTAATTTTGTTTATTTGTTGTTTGATGGTGTTTTTTGCTGTTTATTTCTTGTTTATTGTTGTTTATTGTTGTTTATTTGCTGTTTATTTGTTGTTTATTGTTGTTTATTGTTGTTTATTGTTCTTTATTTGCTGTTTATTTGTTGTTTATTGTTGTTAATTGTTGTTTATTTGTTGTTTATTTGTTGTTTATTGTTGTTTATTGTTGTTTAATGTTGTTTATTTGTTGTTTATTAATTGTTTATTTGTTGTATATTGTTGTTTAATGTTGTTTAATGTTGTTTATTTGTTGTGTATTTGTTGTTTATTTATTGTTTATTTGTTGTTTATTGTTGTTTATTTGTTGTTTTTTTGTTGTTTATTGTTGTTTATTGTTGTTTATTTGTTGTTTATTTGTTGTTTATTTGTTGTTTATTGTTGATTATTTGTTGTTTTTTGCTGTTTATTGTTGTTTATTTGCTGTTTAATTGTTGTTTATTGTTGTTTATTTGTTGCTTATTTGCTGTTTATTTGCTGTTTATTTATTGTTTATTGCTGTTTATCAAGCTGTTGTTCATCTCAGACTGATTAAATATAAAATATATTAAAAGTTAGTCCCATGCATTAAAAAATACAAAAATACTAGTTGAATTTAATTTTTATAAATCTTTATTAAATATTCTTTAATTCAATAGTAGAAACCTTAAACACAAGTGTCCACAGTTAAAAGTATCGAACCGTTGTTCTCGTTTATAATTGTATTTAATTTTATCTCCTAAATATTTGATTAGCTCTAAAGGTGGTGGTAAATTCCCGAAGCTATCAAAATATCGACTTTCCTTCTCTGTTTTATAAAAAGCTACCCAATGTGTCCCACCTCCTGTCGAAGAGTCTAAATTAATGATGCCACACTCCCTTTTACGAACACGTTTTGGAAGTGAGTCTCTCATAAATACACCTCTGAAATATATTCCTAATTTGCGTGCAAAGTTCATAATATCAATGTTTGAAAGTGGTTTATTGGGTAGCTGCGCTTGAAGTTTTTTTGAAGAGTTGATATACCGTATCCCGTTTGGTATGGCTTGAGATACAGACCATTGCCTAAAGCAATTGCTTCTATTTTTTTATTATGTCGCTTATTCTCCTCTAGCTGTTTTCTGGCGGCTTAGCACTGTTAATAGTTTTAACAATAGCTGAACCACCGGACGCAAGCCCTCCTAAGGCACCGATTGCTGTTAAAATCGGTACAAGCGGCAAGAACCCTCCCACTTTAGGCACACTCATTATTCTCGGGATTATAACATCTTTTTTCTTATCTCCAATTGAGTTGTCTATGACTTTCTTAGCTATTTGGATTGCCGAGTGAATATCATAAGGTTTCTTCTTTTTTAACATATTTGAAGCCACTCTAACTACATGCATAAATTTTTTCTTTTTTTCACATGGTTTTAGCTTCTTTTTCCTCTGCTTCAGTCCCATGCCCAATTTTTTCTTTTTTTCATATTGCTTTGGTTTCTTTTTCCTTTGATTGAGGCCCATGCCGAATTTTTTCTTTGCTTTCATTGCGTTAGTTACGAGATATGCTGCGGCTTTTTCTCCAAAACTGCTGTCAGATGCTTTAACTCGCTCCCACGCTCTTTCCGCTAGAACCAGATCGGCTATATGACGTTTCCTTAATTCTTTGTGGTTTGAGTATGCTATATCATGCTCTCTGCAGGCGGCGTCTTATGGATTTATTCCCTTATCGCCGCGCTCCAAACGTGACTGGAGTTTTGTTCCTGGCCCACAAAACTGATAGCCTGGCAAGTGTAATTCTACTGGCAGTGAGTTTATTATTTTATTAATGATACCTCCTCCGTGGTAGACGTTAATTTTATTACTAAATGGTTTATAAAAGTGCATTACCATTTTATTAGCTCATTATTCTTCAAAGAGCTATTAATGAGTGACGTGCTTATGAAAAAACCTTAACTAATATGCGTTTAATAAAGCAAAAAACGAACATTGAAGTGAGAAATTTCGATTTAAAAAATAATGAAAACCAAACGATCAGGCACAGTAGCCTTTTACCCAGTTCAATTAGAGCCCTAATTGTTGGACCTTCTAACTGTGGGAAAACAAATGTAATGATTAGTTTGATCGAGAGTCCCAATGGACTAAAATTTGAAAATATTTATTTGTATTCAAAGTCGTTATTTCAAGCTAAATACGAATATTTAAAAAAAATTGTAGGCCCGATCAAAAGCATGGGCTATTTTACATATTCTGTAATAGCACCAGACAAGGCCAAAAAGAACTCGATAATGATATTTGATGATGTAGCGTGTGAAAAACAAAATAATATTCGTGCGTACTTTTGCATGGGGCGACATAGCAACATCGATGCGTTTTATTTATGCCAAACATACACACGTATTCCGAAACATCTTGTGCGTGATAATGCAAACCTAATTCTAATGTTTAAACAAGATGCCTAAATATGAAGCACGTCTATCAGGATCATGTAGGCGTTGATATGAATTTCGATTGTTTTAAGGAAATTTGTCAATTATGTTGGAAAGAAAGATATGGCTTTCTATTAATTAGTAAAGTAGACCCCATAGATAACGGACGGTATAGACGAGGATTTGCAGACTTCATTCGAATTTGAAATATAACGACAAGAACGTTCATTGATACTTCACTTACACGCAACTTGTCAAAATGTCAACAACACTTACGTTAACAGGATGCAGTTCAACTTTATCGGCAAACTACTTTCCGCCTATTATACTACATACGGATTATGAATGTGCTCTTATCGATTTTCACATGTATAACTCGATTCCAAATGTGGATCATGATAATAATTTATTCCATATTGGAGAACATGTATTCGAGATTCCCGTGGGATCCTACGAGCTAAATGACATAAGTAATGTTATATTAGAGAAAATGAAGGAAATAGAACTCAAAAATAAAAAATCATCCACTTATCGAGAGCAACAACAACACACTTCAGGTCATGATTTCAACTAAGGAACATCCCATATATTTTCACAGAGAGCGTACTATTGGCAAATTATTTGGTTTTTATAAAAGGGAACTAAAGGCAAATACCGTATATACCTCAGATCAACCTGTCGATATATTGAAAGTGAATACAATTCGCTTGGAGTGTAATATTTTAAGCGGATCATATGTGAACGAAGAATCAAGTCATGCGTTGCATGAATTTACTCTCAACGCTCCACCAGGCTATAAAATGAGCGAGAAACCTATCAACCTGATTTATTTGCCAGTGAACACGAGAGAGATTCAGTCATTAATTTTACGGATTGTTGATCAAGACGGAAATTTAGTTAATTTACGTGAAGAGAGCGTTACAGTTCGCTTACATTTAAGACCACGACAATGATTATTTACAATAAATATGCGTGTAATAACCCCACCTCAAACATTCCGAGTTCTAACATAGAGGAAACAAGATCAGTAAGGAGAACTCTTACACCTGCAAACAGATTATTTGTAAAGTCTTTGGGTCTTACAATCAGAACGCAATGAGCGATATCTTGAATGTTCGAGAGAAGCCCTATTCCGACGAGAGCATAATAAAAAAAGAATTTCATAGTTACTCACCCTACCTTCAATCATTTAAGACTAATGATGAAGTTCGAATTACAATCCAAAATCAGGATCTTTATGTATTACCGAGCGAGAGTTTTATTAATATTGAGGGCTCGATTTGTTTGGCTGACAACACACCTACTAACGCTGGTAAATTAAAAAACAATTGTATGGGTTATTTGTTTGATGAAATTCGATATGAATTGAATGGCATTGAAATTTAATGGATCTGATAAACAGGTAGCAAACGGTGGATATTTTAATTTCTCCGTTCCTCTTAAATTCTTACTTGGATTTGGAGAAGACTATAATAAAGTCTTGTTAAATTGTAAACATGAGCTTATACTAGTCATGACTAAAAGCATGGAAGATGTATTTTATTCGAAAATTGGAGATGTTGAATTTAAACTGAATATTTCCAATATAACATGGAAAATACCACATGTAGCACTTAGCGATGAGAAGAAATTGGCAATGTTCAGTTTGACTAAAAACGGTGGTTCGTTAACAATAGCATTTCGTAGCTGGGACTGCTATCTTAATCCCGCACTAGCGGAGGGCTCCCATCATATATGGAATGTTAAGCTTGCAGCCAACAGGGAGCGCCCCCGTTTTGCGATAATAGCATTTACACTAAATGGAGCACTAATTCAAAATCACTTGAGAAACATAAAAGTGTACTTGAATTCTGAAACGTATCCATATGATGACATGAATGTTAATTTTGGACGAGAACGTTTCGCTAGCCTCTACGACATGTATACAAATTTCCAACAAAGCTATTATATGAAAGAGTCTCGGCCGCTGCTTTCACCTAGCGAGTTTAAGGAAAAGGCGCCGATTATTGTTATTGATCTTTCGCATCAGAATGAGGCTGTTAAAACGGGACCAATTGATGTGAGAATTTCTATCGAACTGGAGAATGCAAGTTCTAGGAACACAAAAGTATATTGTTTGCTTATGCATGATCGATTAGTTGAATATTCTCCGTTGACTGGATTAGTTCAGCGCATTGTCTAGTATAAGCATCAAAAACAAACTTCTAAAAATGGATCTGGAGCGAGTTGCTATTGATGTTCAAGGATTTTATGCATCATATGAATGCACCATTTATACCTATTATAGTTATTAAGAAAATAAATAAATAAATAAAAAAAAACAGCTCTATTAAAAAAATATAAAATTTATGCATTTTTATTTTCCATAAATTTCGAAATTTGAACATTCCATGATTACAAAAAGTTTGAATAAATTATTAAGTGCGCATTGGTTTGAAGATTTTTTATGTATTCTGCAATTTGTGAAATAGTTTGGGAAGTGTATTAAACTTTCTTCAAGCTCCAAATCAATTATGTTTGAAGATAAATATTTCATTAAAAATTGTTTCTTATCATCGCCCCTTACAATGATTGATTAATGGCGTTAATATATCCTCCAGCCCTAAATATGAAATATCTCCATCCGACCAATCCAAACCATCTACATATTCTTGGGCTATTAAATAAGTCTTTTGATTTACTTCATCCAGCTCCTTTATATTGTAGGGTAGTTTGAAGTGAAAGAAATTTGGAATAACCGAACCACCCTGCATTAATGCTAGTTCCTTAACGAAAACCTGATTATCGTTTCCAAATACATATTGGATATCAACAAAAACGCAAGAGTTTCTATCTACCTTCAACATCTTGCCTCAACTTTATGTAACATACTGAAAAGATTTAATGAGAGTCGGTGCCTTAAAAGGTGCGCGTACCTTAATTTAGAGGTAGTTTGATTCAGATGTCAACCAACATGACCACGCAACAGTTAAAAAAAGCGAGAAAGTGTAGGAAGCCTCAAGATCATGAATTAATTTTCGGACTTGAATATTATGTAGATCTTAAGCTAAAAGTAAAGTGTGGATTTTCAACAACAAGAGCATTTACACCCATGATCTGGATGCAACAACATAAACGAAATTTCATTGGCCTAGAAAAGGAGGAGTGGATTCGATTGTTAACGCACAAAGAATATATCCAGTTAAGGCTTGAACAGTTTGAGTTCTTAATGCCTGATACAATAGTTGATCATTTTATGTATAGAAAACCGGAAAATCAATGTATTTTAGTATTAAATCAATATGGTAATAAAATTGAGTTTGAAGGCGAATCCTGGCGATCGTTTATACGATTGGGTATATTTTTTACATCTTTCTTATGTTGGAATACATTATTGAAAAATCAAATTACAAGTATATATTATAACCATATTATTCCCAAATGTGCAATGACTCAAAAAAATGATATACGGTTCACCGATTTAAATGTAACTTATAGAAATGACGAAGAAATAGATTTAACTCGTTTATGCTTTGAAATTTCTTAAAAGATGGGACGAGAAATAGAAAGAGATGCAAACAACTATAGAGAAATATTTTTAAAAAAAGAGTCAGCTGTATAAGTAGGCTCCCAGTATCAAGGCTGCATTCAGCTCTAATTTTATCTTGAAGAAGTACAGTACAGAAATGGGATTAATTTCAAAATTTGGTTGCACCTCTATTTTAAAGAAAATTGATGATTTTCTAGCCGAATTTGATGGGATGATTTTTCCTGAGCATCAACGGCTGTTGGCGGAATATCGAGAATATTTCACCAAATACGAAAAATGTCACATTCAAACATCGCAATACGGAGAACATTTAACAATATGTCCCTGGTCCTCAGATCAGACAATAACTGGATGTGACACCTGCGCCTGTCACTTTTATACTATACGAATACAAAAACTAGAACGCCTTATATCACATTACACTAAATAAAGTAATAGAATGATACATAAAACTATTTAATCCTAAGCTAGAAAAAATAATTTAAATAAATTGTAGTATAAACAAACCAATAAATAAATTTACAAAAAATCTGTAAAATGAAAACATGTTGTCTTTCTTTTATCCCATACATTAGAATTTACGATCGAACCTTTTTCTCTAACAAAACCTGTTTACAAGTGTGCGCCGCACTTGTGTTCCTTCGCCGTGTAGAAAAACGGTCTATTCACACTCTTCAGAAAAGGGAGAGTAAATTAAATGCGCACGTGCCTGATCCCACTCCTCAACCCACCCCTGAAAAAGTAAACAAACAAGTCGATGCGTGCACTTGTGCGCCTGTGATCGCATAACCCCTCCCACTTCAAATCTGAATTCTAATGAGCGGTCCCTTATTAAACCGGTTTTTTAATGATCGGTCCCTTTTTCCCACCCCCGAAAAAATAGACGAACAAGTCGATGCGTGCACTTGTGCGCACGTGATCTCATAACCCCCTCCCAATTAAAATCTGAATTAAAATGAGCGGCCTCTTATTAAACCAGTTTTTAATGATCGGTCCCTTTTCCCACCCCCGAAAAAGTAGATGAACAAGTCGATGCGTGCACTTGTGCACACGTGATCTCATAACCCCTCCCACTTAAAATCGGAATTTTAATGATCGGGCACCCACGCTACTTCAGAAAAGGGACAGTTACTAAAATGTAACGGCCACTTTCCTCAGCTCCCCCTCCTCATAAGGTCAGAAAGGCCCATGACGATTGGTTCCCTCACTTGCCCCTCCCTAAAACAGGATCACGTACCTGCATATTAACGATCGGTCCCCTCACACCCCTCCTTCAAAAAGGGTCAGGTGCATATTAATTATGGTCACGTAGGGTCATAAATCATTAATTATTCACATCACGTAATTAAATTGACAGCAACTTCCTGTCAGTGAACATACAGTTCCCTACTACTTAAATTGTGGTTGTAGTTTAATTTTGTGTATCTAAGGACGTTTTGGAGTTTCCCGAGTTACTTTGAGTAATTCGAACATTGTTATTGTTGTTGTTGTTGTGGCCTTGGTTCGAGTTGCCACGGTCCTTAGAGTTTCCTCTATATCGGACCGTCCTCTATTGTTTTTATTGTAGTTGTGATAACCATTATTGTGATTATTACCTCTTCCACGGTAATTTCCACGGTTACCCCTGTTATTTTGTTGTTGATAGAACAGGACAGTGTTTGAATGACCTGTTGCCTCTGTGCAACTATTGACAAATTTTGACATAGCATCATTCATGTCGATGAATGTGCCAGCCTGCATGATAAGTTTTACCTTATCAATGGAACAGTTTTTAGTCATTGCTTTGACAGCAAGCGTTGTGCTGTACTTAGTGGCTTGATCTGATGATAAGCCATTGTTGATATAAGCTCCTTCCAGAGACTTTGTCAACTTTTCTGCTGCTTGAACGTATTGATTGGCTGTTTTATTTTTTTGTTGTAGACTTAGTAATTTTGTAGAAATTACATCTACTGATTCTCCTTTAATTTTGTCTGTTAATTTGTCAATTATTTGAACAATTGTTTGTTTATTACTTATCAGATTTCTTGCATGGCCCTTCAACTTAGTCTTTATTAGATTGATTGCTGATATTTCATGTGCGCCTTTTAGGGAATCGATTAGTTTCAATGCGTCTTTGAAACTTTGTAGATTCTCTGCATTTTCATCGAACTCAGGTACGAGTGATGAGGCTAACTTAAGAAATTATACCAGTGTTTCTGCCATGTTTGTGTCAGTATTAGTGGATTCTTCCAGTGTCTCAAGTTCACTGTCAGATTCTGTGTCGATTGTTGGCTTTGATTCATTCACTTCTTCAATTTGACTTTCATTAAACTCAGCATGAAGTGAATCGTGAATGTTTATCTAAATGTTTCTTCTGATGCCAATATTTTGCAATCTTGTATTTAGAGATTGTAAAACTTTTTGACACTGCTTGCCGTGTTCTGCTGTAAGTTTATGTTATATTTATTAACAATATCGACAATATTGTTGTATTGGGTTATTAACGTATTAATAAATTGATTTATTTATTGATCATGATATAATAAAACACGTCTTCGTTTGAAGCGTGAGTGAGCTCAAAACTCACTGGACGACTGGTTGCAGCGTAAATCAAATTAGAACTAAAAGCTAAGACATTATTATTCACTTAAAGTTAACAAAAATATAAAAAGTGAAATCATAGCGGCCACAGAAATGCTTAGCTTGCATCTCGTGCATTGCCTGCTATGCAACGACATCCGGCCCAGAGCTGAGTTAGCGTCTGTGCTGGAGTCAAAGACCCGGCCGCAACGTTACGTTAAAGCAACGACATCCGACCCAGAGCTGAGTCAGCATCTGTGTTGGAGTCGGGGACCCGGCCGTACTGTTATGTTAACTACTCCCCCCTCAAGTTAAGGCCGCCCTCGGCCGATCCTATTTCAGCGATCACCTCGTTCATTCTCCTAGCTGCGATCCTCTTCCTGGTGATTCGCCAATAGGTAAAACCGATGCAGATAACCATGCCACAGGCCACACCCGAAAGACGCAATTTTATAGTTGTGTTGATATTGCCTATATCGTCTCTGACTTCCTGTATTGTCTCTAGGTTGCGTTCGTTCAGTCGATGAAGGTAGGGGAGACTAAGAATGTCTTGATGACCCGTGACGTTCAACAAGGGGGAAGCTGCGATGCCTGGGAACCGGTTCGGAACGTTGTTGCGATTGATGTATTTTGTTCCGTTTACCGTGATCCAATTGTTGAACGTGATTAATTGAGTACTACGCACCCAGGTCTCAGCGCCGTTGTCAATGCAGACCAACGCCGCTACGTCGTTGATGATAATGATTCCGTCGTCACCCATGTGACCGCATTCAGATTGCTTGGTTGGATTTCGTAATGAGCTACGCCGCCGGTAAGGAGCTCTTTGGCGCACGAGCGGGCTGTTGATAATTGACAGAAGGTTGATCTCGCTGCGGCTGTGCAATTTTTTAGCGCATAAATTTGGTCTTGGCACTCGGCAACGATGTTGTTATCCATTCGCAGTATGTGACTCTTGTGCGAGACCGGGAAGAGCGTAATTTTCCTACAGGTGTACTTAATTTTTGGAAATGAAATTATAAAATAAATAATGTTTGTGGATTGTAGCACTTTTACGGACGAAACGGACATTAGGTCGGCAATGGGGGTATCTGTGGGCTCCTCATGCCAAACGGATTTCAAGTCTGCGTGGTCTACGATGTTTGGACTAACAATGTTGGCTTTAGCAAGAGTAATTGCAAGCATTATGTTTTGCAATTCCATCAGTAACATTCTGTTCCTGGCCAAAAGTGTTTCATATAAATGGCCAGAATCGATTTGCCTATCCTTTGTGACCTTCAAAAGTTGGTTTAGCGTGTAGGAAAGTTGACTGATCTGATCCTGTACTCTAGTGTTTATTTCTACCTGTCTATTTTTTGAATTTTAATGATAAAAAGAAAAACTGGAAAAACTCTACCTCAAGTTGTCCTTGTGGACCACCCTCCCCTTAATGAGAACTGTAGTTCCCAGGTCAGCTTCCACGGCTCGCTCTTCACACAAAGGTGTGAGTTTGTTTCCAAGCCTGCGATTAGACTTCACCAACACCTTTTCCCCAACTTCAAAGACCCTATTCTGTCGAGAGTCATTTTCCCTAGCTCTTAGCGTATCTTGTGCCTTCTTGAGCTTGTTCTGAATTTTCAATTGTGATTCATCAGTGACAGAGTGGATTGTCTTATTGTATTCCACCGTGGACAACAAAATTATTTCCACGGTATCGCTCATGTTTTTATCGATCTTCAGACATCTGACGAGTTCTAACAAGGTACTATGAAATCGCTCAACCTGTCCGTTAGAAACGCTATGCAGGGGCGGTGCGTTTGCAATGCTGACTCCATAATTGTTCATCAGCAGTGAGATGATAGTTTGGGAGCTTAAAGCTGGCTCATTGTCGCAATAGATTGTTTTAACCCTCGGGAAGAAATTCATGAGCTGTAACAGCGGCACCTTCAGATCCTCTATTGTCCTAGATAGGATTGGCTGAACTACAGCGAATTTCGAGAACTTATCAATGCAAGTCAGGAAAAATTTGTTGTCCGTGGAAAAAATGTCCACATGCAACATTTCCCCTGCACGCGAAGGGATTGGCGTCTCGCCAATTTCCTGTTTTTTGGGGTGTCTATCGTATTTAGCCCTAGCGCAGGTCTTGCAGTTCTGTACAATTTGATTGGCTAACTTTGTCATTTTTGGGAAGTAATACTCTGAGAGGACCTGCTTAACGTTTTCTTGCGCTGCCCTGTGTGCTCTGTTGTGTTCCGTGATGAGAATTTCTCTTCTTTCGCTAACACTAAAAATGTCTACGACCAGATTCCTGCAGTGCCAGAACTTTGTAGTCGGAAATTTCCGAACCAAATCATCCTGCACTAGTGCCAAAGTATGTAAATCGCAGTGCAGCGCATTTACCACATTAGGCTTGATTACTTCCCATAATTCTTCGAGAAGTGAATCTCTGCAGACGAAACTTAGCGAGTGTCGCCTTTTGTTTCCAAACAGGATGAAGCTACGCTTTAGTGGAAAACGTGCCTCTTCAAGAATTATCTGGTTCTGGAAGCAGTTCAAGGGCTTGTCAGTTGATTCAATGGTGTATGTCAAGGAGAGCTCGCTATGAGCTGTCGCGATGCAGGAACCAGCATCTTGCTGGCTCAATGCATTGAGCTGCTGTCTGGACAGAGCATCAGCAACTAGATTTTCTTTTCTTGGTTTGTAGAAAATGTGCGCATTGGAATCCTCAATGCGTGCCTTCCATCGCTCCAATACCGTGTCCTGAAGCGTCAGTCGTTAGATCGAACGGCTTTTTAAAGTCAGGGTATCGAAGCATGACATCCTCGGATGCCAATATGTTCCGCAGCTTCTGAAAAACGCTGCGTTGTTGATCAGAAAATTCGACCGGAATTTTTCGTGATCTATGTTTACTGACTGAACCATTTTCCCCCTTTAGGATGTCGGAAATGAGTTTCGCAAGTTCCTGCAAGCTTTTTAACACCCAGTCGACATGTCTGACATGGGATTCTTCATCTTTTGAGAAGACGATGACGTCATCGACATAGACATAACATGACATGCTAGCGGCGTTTCTCAAGCCGAAAGGAAGCCGACAAAACTCGTACTTCCCTACATTTACCGAAAAAGAGGTTTTTTCGCGATCACGCTCTGCAAGCGTGATTTGGTGGTAGCCAGACTTAAGATCCAGGGTCGAAAAGTACTTGGCTTTACCTAAATTTCCCAGAATCATAGAGATATTGGGCATGGGGTACCTGTCTGGTATGGTTCTTTCATTGAGTTTCCGAAAATCCATCACGAGGCGCATTTTTCGGTTACCCATTTCATCCGTGCCCTTTTTGTCAACCACCCAAATTGGGTTGTTATAGGGTGAAACGGATTTCTGGATTATACCATTTTTTAAGAGATCCTGAATTTCTTTGTTGACAAATTCGGCTGCACCCATTGGATATGGGTATAGCTTAGCATAGATAGGCTGATCATCAACAGTCCTAATTGTGGCCACAACGGAAGTGTTATATGGCAGTGCTTCGTTAGCGTCTGCGAAAGCTTTCTTCCTATTCATCAACATTTTCAAAAATTTGTCTCGTATCAGGGGAGGTGCGTCTGCGCAATCTACGTTAGTGAAATTGACATCCAAGTATTGCCAAACTTGAGTTGGCTGGACCTTAGGCAAAGCTCTGCTCCGACTTGTGTTAACAGGTCGAGGCCTATAATCCCATCAAAGGTGGAAAGTTCTGAGAGTAGAAAAAAGGTAGCCTTTTTTCCAAACATTGATATATAGCATTTCTCTGAGATTTTGGTCGTGCCATGGATGGAGTGAGTGGTAAACGGATTATCGACTGGGCGGACTCCTTTTAGCCCATGGAGCGGACGAATGTAATTCTTCGCGGCACCTGTGTCGATAAGGAACTTCATCTGGGTCCCCGCTATTTCCCGCCTGATGAAGGGCAGAATCCCCATCCGAGTCGTCAGCTATTTGTGCCTCAGCACCTCTTGCTGCCGCTGCGTATTCCTCAGACCCACATTCTTGGCTCTGAGTAGTGTGATTTACCCTTTGGCGCCTCTGACCCGTTGTTCGGTCAGAGGTGCTAGTTCTTTTGTAAGCTTGTGGGTTACTTGAGTTGACATACTTTGGCGCCTGCGATGGCATCAGAACTTTAGACATTGAAGGGTCAACATCCATTGGTTGCTGATTATCGCAGCCGTAACGTTGTCTACCACTACGCTGGTCGGTCTGTTTGGGCTGTTGGGGTTTTTGTTGCCGCGTGTAGTGTGGGCTTTTTGCAAAGCCAGGCTGTGCCTCTGTTGCATCTGAGCCTTTTTGCCGTTGCTGACCCTGAGGTCTTTGGTCGGGTCTCCGAGCCTTCTCCTCAACACTTTTGGCATAGTTCGCCGCAAAAGTGTATCTTTCGTGATTGGCCTCTATTTCCTGTGCGAGCGCTAACGCTGAAGGAAGATCAGGCGGGTGTGCCGCAAAGAGGACATCGGTGAGACTGCGCCTAAGACCAGAGATGAATACGCGCAAAGCGTCACCCCTAAACTTCTCGCACATACCTCTCGCTAGTTCTGGGTCGTACGTCATATTGACTTTGTTTATGAGCAAAGTGAGCTTTTTCTCAACTTCGTCATAATATTGAGGCAGGGTAAGTTGCCCTTGCCTGAGAGTGCCCCTTTCTTGTTCAATGACATGGAGTGGTCTCTTGTCACTGTAGGTGAAATCTAAACGGTCAATGATGGCATCAAAATTCAATTTTGTTGCAAACGAAGCCAAGACTGTGTCGGCTGAATCCCTTATCTTGCTTCTGATTATAATGACAGCTTGATAATGGCGAGAGCTGCCGTTATACCGCCTAAATATTTTGTATGCTGCCGTTGCCGCTTGTCGCCATGAAACATAAGCTGCTTGGGACCCTGTAAACTCGGGCAGGCATTTAATCGCATCTAAAGGTTCATTACAACGAATGTCGTCGACAATTTGTATTTCTTCAAACGTTTTGATTGGGGGTGCTGTGACTTTCAATTCTGTTACCCTTTGTGTCAATTCAGCTATTTGTCTGTTTAGAGCGGCATCCCTTGCATTAAATGCCTGCGCTTGCGTTGCTATCGCAGCTGCAACCGCTGAGTCGACCAACATTCTAATTTGTTGGGGATCCATGTTTGTCTTGGTTGAGGGAGTCGGTTTTGGCAAACAGTCTTCTATGTCTGGTTTTACCCTATCGTCACTATCTGCGCTTTCTGAATCGCAGTCTTTTGAAGTGGGGTCTATATATTTTAGGAATGCCCTATTCATGAGTTGCTATGATAAGTGACAAAAGTCAACTAGTTACAGAATAAGATCATCAAATAGTAGAGAGAAAATAAAAATAATTTTTTTTATAAATTTATTATTTACTGAAACGATGGTCGAAAGCGCCAAACGTTTCTTTTATTTCACAGAAACTTGACCGGATTTGCAAAACAAGATGATACACAAAACAGTATAATGTGTTCAAAATATTGAGCTCATTTATTTTTAAATTTTCTTTATTCCGCAAGACTTAAAATTTTCGTTGCTGAGCAACCCACTTACATGATCTTAAGGACGGGGTTGATCTAGCCTTATGTAAATAAATTCCGCCGGCGGTGCTGTTTCCCTCGCTGCAGTCGGTAAAAAAGTTCTCAACGCTGCCCAGATTAGCTTGTTCGCTGTACTGGGTTTTTGTTTCAAAAACACAGCACAAATTTGTCTATAGAATGTGCCTTAACGTTTGATGGGCGACTTCGTTTGTTTGTTTATTTATTTTTTTTGTTTTTTTAACACAAGATCAAATAGATTGTTTTTGCATTTCCGGCTACGCGACTTGGTTACGAGCTCGCGAGTCTGGTTAGGTTGGGCGCCAATTAATAAGATTATGTGTTATATTTTAAATTGATTTATTTATTGATCATGATATAATAAAACACGTCTTCGTTTGAAGCGTAAGTGAGCTCAAAACTCACTGGACGACTGGTCGCAGCATAAATCAAATTAGAACTAAAAGCTAAGACATTATTATTCACTTAAAGTTAACAAAAATATAAAAAGTGAAATCATAGCGGCCACAGAAATGCTTAGCTTGCATCTCGTGCATTGCCTGCTATGCAACGACATCCGGCCCAGAGCTGAGTTAGCGTCTGTGCTGGAGTCAAAGACCCGGCCGCAACGTTACGTTAAAGCAACGACATCCGACCCAGAGCTGAGTCAGCATCTGTGTTGGAGTCGGGGACCCGGCCATACTGTTATGTTAACTTATACATATTACTAATGCAACTGGATGTGATCCAGTGCCAGAGACGTGAAAATATTATGATTTTTAGTTGACATAGGATTGGTTTACATAATTTTAAAGTCTATCAGCCTATCAGTGGCTATTGTTTTTTTCAAGTTGCACTTTAAAGGTGCTTCAACTTGATAGAGAACTTATAGTTAGGGCAAAGTGAGGCATTCGCATTTCTGCAGCCCTTTTGCGTTACTTCGCTCTTTTTATATTTTTGCGAACTTGTTTGTTTAACTCGTTGATACGCTCTTGGCAGCGTTGTCGGTCTTCTGTAGACCCAGCTCCAAACGTGTTTGTTGCAGCAGCCGCTTGATTCGGCCGCCCCTCTGACGTGGTCCCGCGTTTGGACACACCTCCAAATATTTTTGGATTGTCGGTGCGTCCCTTTGCTTGACAGGAGCAGCGTCTTCGTCTATGAAGTCGCTCATACGATGTTGTAGATATGCATGTGTAGTGTAAATGCAGCAGGCGGAAAAACGCTCATATTTTGTTGGCCGGCAAACTGGTTGTTGTTGCTGTTTTCTGATTCTGCCAGCAAATGCGACAAAAAAGATTGAGTACAAATTAGATTAACGCACGTTTACCGTTTGGAGCGCGATTTGTTCTCTTCGTTATCAGCATGGTTACTCAGTAACTGTAAACAAAATTTGTGTAAAAAGTGCTTCAAAAACTTTTCCAATTAAAAGATGCACACAGAACAGGGAAAAAACGTTTGCAATGACGAAATTTTAGTATTTTTATACGCTTCTGTACTTTACTTTAAATATTTATTTGTTCGTTTTTTTCTGTTTGCCAAAGTAACGTCTCAAGAATCGCTCAAAAGAGGAGATCACAAATAACGGTGTCTTCAAAACTGTGTATTGGAAAGTCGTTTAGTTTGTCTTGAAGGCTTTCATTGTTGCCGATTTTGCAGAAATTTCATTCTTCATTTTTCATTTAATTTCATTTTATGTTTTACAATAAATGCTCTTGCCACACTATACATTGCACTCTTTATTTATTGTTTTTATTTATTTGTAACATATACATGTTCGTGAGAAAGTCACCGTCGCCATGTAGAAATAAAGTTTACTCGATAAGTTTCTCAGCATAGGAACTTGTGTTCCTCTTTGACACTTTATTCAGAATGCCCTTTAGTCTCTAACATTTTTGAGCTTAGCCTAAAACCGCGAGGCTGTGCTGTCGCTGACGCCGGTAGCGGAGCGGCTGTCTTATGTATTACTTATATATAAAGAGAGAGAGAGAGAGAGAAAGGGTTGCATTGCAATTAAGTGTTACAGTGTTTACTCGATATATGCACACGCTACAAAATATCGAGCTGAAAAATTTCGGCTCCTTCCACTCCCGCCCCCACAAATGACAAAAATGGATATTTTTTCAAAATAGCAATAATAATTGTGACAATAGCAAAATAAATTGCTATTATACGGTGAAAAAAAAACTTGGTAAGAGAGTATTGCGCAGTCGGTTGCATCTGGCTGCAACGTTCTTACTTGTTTATATTAACGATTGCATATAATTCTTGTTGGATGCCTTAAGTTGAATTTCGTCACATGAGTAATGGACTGGTAGTTGACGCTGCTGTCTAATACCACTAAGCATACAATACATAGAGTCGAATAGAGGTAAACAGTGCTGTCCTGTGCAGACTCGCTGCTTAGCATTGAAATCTAGTCTCGCTCACTCTGCATGGTGTTGCTTAGAATTCACGTAGAGCCCCGAGCACCTGTATGTATTCATTTGCACACAAGCCGAGCATCGCTATGGCAACGAAATGTATGTATGAATGTGTGTACGAACAAGCAGCAAGCTCTCAAAATCAAAATTTTCAATTTTCGGCCGCATGACTTCCCTTTCGAATGAGGACTAATGTGAAATTTTTAAAGGGTTTTCCACTTCGGCACGATCTCTTCGAATGTTCATCATTGATTGCTGGTGAGCGTACACAAGCGTTAGTATGTTTGAAAAAAAAGTTTCAAATCGGTAACTCGTATATATTTCCCACAATTTTAAAGCTAACGTCACCAATGTATGTAGATGTAGGTATGTAGACTGCCTGTGATTTCCCCGAAAGATTAAGACCTTGATATTTCGGCTACGCTCACTAGAATGCCTCCCAGCTACCCCACCACCATGAATCGCGAAAACCTATAATTCCCACAGTTTTAGATCTTCCCCAAATTTGAAAGGTTAATTACTGGCCACCTTTAAAGATCGGTAAAGAAATTTTCCTCCCCACAAATTACTAAAATCGTGATTGTTCCAAAATAACAATAACATTGTGTAACAAAACTAAATTTTGAATTTTTATTGTTTACTTTACCTATCTTTCCTGATACCCCAGGCCCCAGATGAGAAAAAAAGCACTTTAAAAATTTTTCTATGGTGAGACTTTAATTATATCTGAACTCATTGAAAATGGGTAAAAAAAAGGTATAATGGTTTTGTGCAAATGTATGTAACAGGCAGAAGGAAGCATCTCCGACCCTATAAAGTATATATATATTCTTGATCAGGACGACGAGCTGAGTCGATTAAGCCATGTCCGTTCGTCCGTCTGTTTGACCGCAGCGATCTCGGGAACTGTAAAAGCTAGAGACATAAACTTTTTGACTATAGATTCTCCTAAGCCATACGCACAAAAAATTTATAATGTTTTTTTTTCGTTATCTTGCTCCGTTTCATTATCATCGATAAAAATCGATTTTAAGATTTGGTTTTCTTGGCATATCTCGAAGACCATAGGAGCTAACGTCACCAAATTTGGTTTAATATGTGCTCTTAAGGAATACCCAGATTAGGAATATCTCGGATTTTGGATACGTCGCCTCATTCGCCCCCCATATCAAACAAGTTACATGGTTCTAGTCGGGTGCGCCCGACTAGGAGATACCCTGAACCCAGCGGCGAGCTGTCGTTACTTACATTTAAAGCTCTTTGTATTCATACACACATTCAAAATATCACAATTACACACACAGACAAATCACGCAGCAAGCTGCGCACTTTACACATCGGCTGCGCTTGGCCCCACTATAGAAAATTAATTCTTGAATAACTTCTAAACTAAGAGTATGCTCGTTATGAAATTTGCAGTGCCTAATAAGATCATCCAAATCGATGTACAAACCAAAGCGCAAGTTTGTAGTATTTGATTTTCGTTTTTTTGATATGGGGTGCGAATGGGGGGAGGTATCCAAAATATTCATAATCTGCGTATCCTTTGCGAGCACATAATAAACTACATTTGATGGACTCCGAGATATGCTAAGACCACCAAGTCTAAAAATAGATTTTTTTCGATGATAATGAAACGGAGCAAGATATCGAAAAAAAATGGTAAACTTGTAATGCGTATGTATTAGGAGAATCTATAGTCGTTGAGTTTCGATTTTTAGCTTTTGAAGTTTCCGAGATCGCTGCGTTGATACAGAAGGACAGACGTGTGTGTATGAATTAAGAGAGCTTTATATGTATGTAACGTACGTTCGCCGCTGGGTTCAGGGTATCTACTAGCGGGCACACTCAACTGGAGCCTCAACTTGTTTTCAAAGGGGACCTTGCATTTTTGATCATTTCTCGAGCATGTCACAATCGATTTTAAAAATCTTTACGATTTCTGAAAGCTAATGAATATTTCTATTAATCAGTCATATACACTTTTACTTACGAGTTTTTGACTTTAAAATTAAAAAAAAAAGTCGAAAAACGAAAATGGTTTTTTGTTTCTCGTGCATTTACCCGTGCATTTACATAGTTGCATTAATTAACCGTCGTTTGAACGATAAAAAAAAAAGTCCCAGGATTAATAATTTCTGGCTGTTTGATTTTATAATCATATAAATATATTACTGGATCATCAATTAAAATATCGTTCAATAAAATTAATGCAGAACCGACCAACTTATATGATGTTAAACTCAAAGTACATACAATTTCAGTGGTTTTAAATGAGACCTGGCCCCCTAATCTATAGATAAATGGTCATAAAGCAATCATATATTTCTATAAATGTTTATTAAAAATACGATTTACTATTTGTTTCGTACGCCCGTTTTCACATCTTGCCGATAAAGTCTACTGTGGCTATAGTACACTTTCCACTAAAAGCAGCCTTTAACTATTTTTGTTCCCATATCTTGATTTTAACATAAAACATACGTTTAAAATTTGTGGCATCTCGGGGACCATAAATGCGTCACAATCTAGCAAAAGCTGCCAATTTGAGTAGAAAGTGGTCAACACTTGTCGGAAATGTTGCGAGTCTGTTCAGTTGTTTGACATTTGAGTGTAAATTGTGAATTTTTATACCCAGAATCCATTGAAAATGGGTAAAAAGGGTCTAATGGTTTTGTGCAAATGTATATAACAGGCAGAAGGAAGCATATAAAGTATATATATATTCTTGACCAGGACGACGAGCTGAGTCGATTTAGCCATATACGTCTGTATGAACGCAGCGATCTCGGAAACTACAAAAGCTAGAGACCTAAACTTTTCGACTATAGATTCTCCTAATCAATACGCAGTACAAGTTTATCATTTTTTTTTTTCAAATTCTTGCTTCGTTTCAGAATTATCGATAAAAAGCGATTGGTATACTTGGTTTTCCTCGCATATCTCGGAGACTATACGAGGTAAAGCTATTCGCGCCCCATATCAAAACGCAAATCAAATACTACAGACTTGCGCTTTGGTTTGTACATAGATTTGAATGCTCTTATTAAGCACTGACAATTTCATAGCGATCATACTCTTAGTTTAAAAGTTATTCAAGAATTCATTTTCCATAGTGGGGCCAAGCGCAGCCGATGTGTAAAGTGCGCAGCTTGCTGCGTGCTATTGTGTGTATGTGTAGGTGTGACTTTATCAATGTGTGTATGAATACAAAGAGCTTTAAATGTATGTAACGGCAGCTCGCCGCTGGGTTCAGGGTATCTCCTAGTCGGGGGCACCCGACTAGAGCCATCTTACTTGTTTAGTGAATCAAGCTAATAAAATAATGTCTCGGAAGAATTGGAAGAGGTGCAAAAACAAAAGTTCAACTACGTTGCCATATGCAGAGCTTGAGCGAGTGGGCAACACTGAAAACTGAACCAGGTTGTCATATTTGTCAACTCGGTGCTAAGCATTTTTAGGGTGGATGATCTGCTCTATAAGTTATTACCTGGATTTAACTAAATTTTGTATGTAAAAATCAAATTGCTCTTATCGTCAAGTTTATCTACCTTACAAGGTTGTCGACAAGATGTCAAATGTCAATGTCACGGGCCTTAAAGTATTACATGTTATTAAGTGGTTATTCGTTATATGAGGTCCCATATGTAAATCTATATAATCAGAAAAATTAGGTTTGGTAAACAATACAAATTGTCTGTTACCTAGTGTAATTAGGACCGTATTCGTCTGTTTTAAATTGCGGTGAACGAGTATTGCCGAAAAACAAATTCTATTAGTTTTACTGCGCCGACTGCAAACTATCCTTCATTTATGTTTTATTCTTATTGGACGTAAATGTACTAACTGTACTGGCCCAACGATACCAAGCAAGGGCTCGTTAACGCGCTGACCCGGGCAAACTGCCACCCACCTCCCACCCAACCGACCGATGGGCGCGCCGGATAACGTGCGGTGACGAAAATCGCGAACTATTAGAAAGGTGCCATAACAATAGAGTTTTTAAACTAGGTATGGTTAGCATAGTTACTATTACAAGCTTGAAGAGAAAGTGGTAAAATTTTTTTGTAATTCTGCTCGGTACTGCAAAACTAATTCGGATGATCAATACGGAAGAATCCAATTGCCCATTAATTAATTTGTGTAAGAAGATTACACCAAGCACGGTTCTACGATCAGAAAGAGAGTCTTCCAAAATAAGAAGGCATGCGTGAATTAGGATTCCAGTTATAACCCTGGAGGGCAAAGAGCAGAAATTGTTTTTGTACGAATGCAATTCTATCCTGATGAACCTTGTATTAGAGACACCATATAGTGAAGTATATAGAGTTTTCGTAACGTAGGGATCGTCAAATTCTTTCGACCAACGCTTAATGTAACCCAGAACACCAACGGCTTGATTAGCAGCAGAAAAAATATGTTTGTCAAACATAAGATTGGGATCTAAAATGATACCCAAATCATCAACCGATTCAATACGATCAAGAAGGGCGTTCGCCTATAAAGAGACCTTATTTTACACTTTCTGCAATTCAGATTTAATAAATTTTCTTGACACCAGTTTGAAAACTGTCAAGATCAAATTGCAACCTTTGACCAGATAGAAAATTAGAAGACGTCATGCAAAGTTTTATGTCATCAGCATACATCAGCTCCATACATCAGTACTCCGGAAGTGACATTATCAGGATTAGAGACAAAGCCTTTAAAATAAACTTTTGAGTTCTAAGAGTTAAATAATTTGGTTATTTGAAGATCGCAAAAGATGAAGGTTATGCAGTAAAAGCAAATGATTAAGGGAGTAAAAAGCCTTACTAAAGTCAGTGTAAATAACATCTGTTTGCATTTAATTTTAAAATTCATTGATAAGAAAAGACGTGAAATTATAGATTTACAAAGGTGTTGCAGTTGAGAAGTTATCGATTGCTCAAAAATCTTAGGAATAGCAGACAACTTAGAAATGCCTTTATAGTTCTGAGCATTGGACTTGTTTCCTTTTTTAAGAAGAGGAATAATAAATGATTCTTTCCAAATGTTAGGAAAAGAAGGACAGTTTAAATAATTTATACAATGGATTCATTAGACCTTCAGCGTAGTACCTAAGCACACAGAATGGTACTCATTCAGATCCCAGTGAAAATACAGGCTTCATGACCCTTAGAACTTTCCGTGATCAAAGGTATAAAAATGCAATTTGAGTCATTTACGTGATAAGGATAAAGCAGACCCAATTAATAATCTTGGGGACTGTAAGTCGTTTGAAAAAATTTAGCAAATATATCGGCGATGGCCTGATCTGAGTCTGCTGTCGTTTTTACAAAAATTACGGTTGATGGTAGTGTTGCTGATTTACGTTTCGCATTAACGAAATCATAAAACCGCCTAGGATCCCGATGGAACTGTACCATACAACTTTTCAGGTAAATCTTATAACATTGGTTATTTAGGACAGAGAAGTTGGATCGAGCAATCAGATATCGAGAGTAATCCAAGAAAGAGCCAGTTTTCTTGAACTTTCTATACATCCTTGACTATATTTTTTAAGTTTATTAATTCTCGTGTAAACCACATAGGTTAGTTAGACCTAAGTGAATTACAAACCGAGACGCATATATCAAATAAATTATTTAAAGTGGAATAAAAAATCGTGATTGCACTATCCATATCCCTACACATGTGAAGACGAGACCAGTCAGTCTGGGATAAGAGCTGAGTTAGTTTAGCAAAGTCGGTTTTCCGAAATTGACGAGCTCGCTCTAGAGGATTAATGCCTGTGATTAGCACCCGGGCAGTTAAATCAATCAACACCTCTAAAGAGGGGTGATAAAGATCTTCAGGATCTATGGGCTCAGTACGAACAGATAAGAAAGAATGATCCAAAACAAAAATAATGAATTAATTAGTTTAATTATAATTAAAAATAATTAATACCATTGATTTGACACAATGACATTCCAAATAAATCGTCAAGAAAATCATTTTGGGTCGTGGAAATCAATCACGATCGGAAAACATAGAGGAGACAGAATGTATAGCAGAGAAATGCCAAGAATAGACGGAATTATCTGAAAAAGGTGGAATATACGAACAATTAATGAAAATGCAAACACCACAAGTGCACAATTTGACAGCAACAAATTCTATATCTATACTAAAGTCTGCTATTACTATCTCCGAAGATAAATCAACGTCAACTGCAATAAGCGCACCACCACCACGACTAGTAGTGCGATCTTTTCTATAAATAGAGAACTTTTTAGATACAATTTCAGAATGTGGGCTGTCAGGCCTTAAACATGTTTCAAAGAAGGCAATAACATGAAAAGGAAAATATAGACTATAGATTACTAAGTTTACTAGAAAGACCTCTTACATTCTGATAGCCAAGTGAGAAGTGGTAGAATGTTAGTTTTTTGTGCTATCAGAAACCACAATAGGTTGATTTAAACCAACACCAGTAGGGGGAAGTGAAATCGCAGGCCGATTTTTTTATTTTGCTGTGTATTTTTTTATAATTACGTGATCCGGCCAGAATTCTTTACAACAAATACTGCTGAAATGTTCGGCCAAAGCACTTATTTTAAAAGATGAAATTTTCCGAGTATTTGCAAAATTTGATTTTTCCACCGTAAGATTGGCTTGAGAATTGGCCGGAATAAAGGCTTTGACATCATTAGATGTAGTATCAGTGGTAAGCCTAGAAACAACGTTTTTTTTTTTTTTTATGGAACACCTACAAGGGTCATATTAGGAACCACGGCAGTAGCTACTGGTGGAGATATCGCCTTGGCTGACTGACCATTTGATTCGGGCGGTATATTAGCACATTAACACTGGAGTGTTGCTCAGTATCAACAGAGCTAGCAATTGCGGAATCAGAACACTTTTCGGGTTCTGTTTTGTATGTGGGAAAACGGGGAAGAAAGATTGATTAATTCAACATTAGGAGCGGATGTTGTGGTCAAGTATATTGGGACTGAAAGTTCATTAGGGCTAATAGACACCCTAACATTGGCCTTTTTACGCCTTGGAGATTCGTTCAAAAGCTTCACTGCTTTGAACTCATTATCCAAAACGGAGAATCCATCGAACAGTTTTTTTAACCGTCCCTATCAACATCCCTACAGGATTCACAAGTCCACTTCAGACTAGATTTGGACTCAATCAGGTCGATAATGCGGCCATTTAGGTCAGCACATTTTGCATGCGACACATTGTCACACAGCTAGCAGCAAACGAAACCCATCTTAACGTTTGATCGCACCTGTCAATTTTTATTATAGATATATTTGCAATTACATAATTATTTATTTATTCATTTTTGTTTTTTGTAAAGGGATAGAAAACAAATGTACATATATTTCTTAATGAAGTTGGGTCGGTAGAAAATCTGCATCTGTTAAAACCATTATAATATTTAAATACAATTTTTTTAAATATTGCGATCCATTTAAGTGATTAGGGTTTTACCGGCAATACCTCTGTAAAGAGAACATATGTAAATTAGGGAATTTCGCGGTCGGCGAATGATATCTAACAAAACTATTTTTTCCGCCAACCAAAGCCAGCAACGCATTTGCCGAGCCGAGCGCGGTCTTTATTAAGCATTTTACGCTCTTGTTGTGAGAGCGCAAGAAACCCGAATTCGTTTTGGTTCTCAATTTTGCGAAAATCAAGCTGCCTTGTACCATTTCCTTGTTCAGCACTACTCATCGTTAGTATTTATATTGTCTGTGTTACGACCCAGACCCAAGTCGAGTTCTAAGTTGAGATTACCGTAGGTTTGTCTTACGGTTCGGCTTGCAGCATACAATCGCAATATGCTTTTTTGTAAATTATGTGTTGCCATTGTGCGGGGCATAACTGACACCACAGATCCAGAATCAACCAGGAAGGTTTGTTGAGTGTGTAGATCCTATATGTGTAGACGATGGTCTTGACCCCCTGTCGCTTGTGCTGAATAATTGCTGATCGTAGACACGCTGCCGCCCACCAGCTGAGGACCCGGCAGCCATTATAGTTTAACTGTTGGTGGTTCGGCATCCTGGGGGCAAGATATCGAAAAAATATGATAAACTTGTACTGCGTATGGATTAGGAGAATATATAGTCGTTTAGTTTAGGTTTCTAGCTTTTGTAGTTTCCGAGATCGCTGCGTTCATACAGACAGACAGACGGATAGACGGACAGACGGACGGACGGACGGACGGACGGACAGACGGACATGGCTAATTCAACTCAGTTCGTAGTGCTGGTTGGTTTATAACTGTCCCCACTTGATGACTCCGCTATCTCATATTGGACAACAACATTTCAAAACACATAATGTCCAATGAAAACGACCTCAAAAAATACGTTGCTTACTGAATGGCAGAATATTACACCATTTGTAATTCAAAAGCAGGTGGCATCTATGCAGAATCACCTTAAATCAGTTGTAGACAATAATGACTATCATACAAAATAATAAAAATATTAATATTAATATTAAAAGCTACGTTTTTCAAAATCAAAGCTACCTGCATAAAATAAGCTGTGTCATGAAATTTGTCGGTATTTTTTGTTTTCGAATTTTTAAGGAATTAAGTAGCACTGCATGCTTTGAGATGCAGTATGTCTCTGTCTCTTTGTTTACATGTAGTGGGCATTGGGAAGTATCCAGCCCTGGCATCGAGAGCTAGCCGGAGGTGCCAATCGGAAAAAAGCTAAAATGTAACAAACCCTATAAATTTCATTAATATATACAAATATGTACCTAAAACCTGCTTTGCCCCGAATTGCTTCATGCATTTTTCAACACTTTACAGACAATGATAAAGTTCTCGTAACAACTAGCAGTTCAAAAGTGATCTATAAGGAATTGCGGATTGTTGATATCTGTTATTTGTTTATTAATTATCTCTTACTCGTATCACCCATCTGCCACAAATTAGAGCATTAAATATCCTAAATTATGTATATTTTTTATGGAACTAAAAAAATTGTTTCTTCCAAAATGTTTCAAATATTTCAAAAACATCTCTAACAACCAATCTTTAAGTGTTATCTATGGTATATGGTGTTTAAACCGGGGTCACTACCGCAATATCAGTGGGATTTCGCCCTTGCTTTTAATTAGGCGCGAAATAGATATGCAAAGATCGAAGCGGCAGTGTACGGAACTGGCGTTCCTGGACGTGTGGAGGAAATTTTGGCAGATCTGCGAACACACATGACCATCAAGATATAGCCACCAGATTGGAGACTCTGGGCGGGGAGGTGCTGCGAAGTAAGGTGAAAGCAAAGATCGAAGCATTCAAAAGGAACTATTCGTATGTGTGTGTAGTGAATAAATAAGCAAAATATTTATTATATTAATCATATTAGCCAAGAAAGGGCGATAATTGGACCGGGCAATCGCCATCGACGTGGAAACACATAAAAATAAAAAAATGGACCAAATTTGCGGCAGCTTCAAAGCTTTACACCACGAAAAATATGTTTTGAGAGCTCCGTGACAAGTTAGTTGTGTTATTATTTATAAAATTTGCATTTAATATAGCTTATATTTAAATTGCAGACGGATGCAGTACATATGTGGATGACGTCAGGGCTGACGATCTATTGTCACCAGACATGGGAGAAAGCTGCTCCACTGCCCTACCGGCTAAAAGGAAAACAAAACAGTTACAAAGAAAATCTCCTCTTGTTTATGTATAAATATGTATATATTTACAGCATACGAAAGCATTCGAAGAATTCCTGTCCATTGGAAAATCATCCTCTCCCAGAACTGACCAAAGCGTTCCTTTAAATAAACGTGTTATTATGATTACCTAAGTATGTTGTTTTGTGTTGCATTTCGATTTTAACTTGCAACATTTAACATTTAAAGTGTTTGTTAATATTTTGGTATTTTTAAGTGTTTCTTGTTTGTTTGACTTGGGCAACGAATGCCAAACTCTTTTTTTATAATTTGGAATTGATCATATATTTAATTGAATATCCTTCGTCACAAAATTTAAAAAATGCCCATACAAAAAAATCAATAAGTTTTGGATTATTTTTAACAGTTTTACTTTGTCAAAAGGTGTTCAGTTTTGATATTTATTAATATGCCCCATTACCTCATGGTTAAGAGTCGATCCCATATTACTTGGCTGATAAAAACCCGAGCACATATTTCGGACCCCCAATCTTAGCTGAACGCCGCCTGACATCCGCTTCTTCCACTGTCGTTCAAATATTTTGAGGATGGAACTTGGAGCAAATATAGAACAATGAAGCAAAGTATCCACATTCACATTTTATATCAACAAGCATTTTATTTGAGAAGATTCCCTTCTCGTTTACAATAATCTGGTAATTTTTCACTAAGAATTTATAATTTAAATTTTCGTCATCTTTTGGTAAACATACACAATCATATGTTCCATACAAAATCAAAACAAAGCGGCAGGGTGGTCAATATTATAAAATATGCAGCAAAGAAAATGTTAAACTTTCTTTTGACAATCTTCACATAAAATTTAAATTTGTATTAGTAAAATATACCATTAGAATGTTTGTTTACGTTTTGCGGCACAACCTCAAATCAAAGTCAGCTGTGAATCAAAATCAATTGACGCCATCCGTAAATTCAGTTGTGCACAAAGAAACAGCTCAATTTATGTAAACTAGATATTGTCCTCATTGTCAAAACACAAATACAAAAAAAAAAAAATGACTGGCAACACTGGTTATTTATCCAACGGAAACGTATTAATGTCTAATTTAAAATGTATGCACTTTATGGACACTAAGCAATGAATATCTTGAAAAACGAAATATCCCATATATGTATGTGGCATATACCAAAAGTTGCGGAAACTCAATGCATACAACATATTAAACATTTATCATAAATGCCGAGGTACGCCTAAAAGCTATTAAAAATACAATTCAAACAGAATATAGTACATACCTATATCTTATGTGGTATGGAATCTGTGGGGGTGTCAATTTTAGTTTCTTAGTGCTTAGAATGCCTGAACGAATTTCTGAAAGCCCCAAAGGCCAAAAGAGCTCTAAAAAGGTAATCTTTCCGAATCTTTTGCAGCTATATATTTATCGCATGAACCAAGTCTCCAACCATTAAGTCTTTTAACATGCGTAAAATATGGGGTTACAAAATTGAGTTCTTACCATTCTTAAAAATACTGTCATTTAAAGATAATGGTCATAAAGTCATTAAAGGTCATAGTTTAACCTACATTTATCTGAAAGATTTACAAAAATTGTTAATAACGTTTTTAAGATATTTGAAATCATATGTCGCAACCTCGTTGCCAGCCCCATACAAAATGTGCTAAAAATATTTGCCTTGCGTTTGAAGGCTTATATCTCACTTCACAGATAATGTTCCACAATGCACGCTATATCAACTTGTAGGTACACGTTTTAAGCAATTTTTAACACACATTTGAAAAAGATAGTTAGAAAGGTTTTAGAGAAAATAAGAAATTCTGAACCAACCTCAGATGGTTCATTCATTAAGCCTATCGAACTGCTAGTTCACATATGAACGGAACCATTGCCAGGATTCAGTGCTGAGTAATGTTATGAAGATATTTGGCGGGAAGTATACATATTTGAAATTCTATTGATTTATTTACAATATTTTTTGACTTTTCAATAATTAACACTAACCAAAAACATTAAAATATAAATAAAAAATTATATTTTATTCAGCAATGCTAGTAAGTATACATATACACATATTTTTATTTTATTCATTCAATGACATACGCAAAATAGATGGCAGATATTGGCAACTACTTGCACATATATTAAAACAATGTTCAAGAGAATGGCCCAAAATGCACGGTGATATACAGAAAAGACATTAAAAGGACAAAAATGTTGCTTTGTAAATCATGAAAATCGTTGGTAGGAGTTTAGAGATATTTGCATTTTTGTGCCACCACTTGTGCGGCAGCCATTTTACATTTGTTAATTAAATATATTTGTTCATAGACAATGTGCCATTTTGCACGGTAATTCACTAAAAATATATCAAAAAGACCAACATTTTGCATTTTAAATTATCAAAATCGTTTGTAGGGTTTTTGAGAAATTTCCATTTATCTATTTTATTGGTTTTAGTGGTTATCAAAAAATAAAGCTAAGTGCCACCACTTGTGCGGCAGCCACTTTACATTTGTCAATTAAATATATTTGTTCTCAGACAATGTGCCATTTTGCACGGTAATTCACTAAAAATATATCAAAAAGACCAACATTTTGCTTTTTAAATTATCAAAATCGTTTGTAGGGTTTTTGAGAAATTTCTATTTATCTATTTTATTGGTTTTAGTGGCTATCAAAAAATAAAGCTGAGTGCCACCACTTTGCTGCTGCAATTAAAAGCTGCCAGATTTGAGCCATAATAGATAATGGTCCAAAATGCACGGTAATTTACCGAAAAGCAATCAAACAGACAATAATTTGACTTTTTAAATTATGCAAATTGGTAGTAGGGTTTTTGAGAAAATTACATTTTTATATTTATGTCGTTATTTGTCATCAGAATTATGCTGGTTGATATATCATTCATTTACATATTGTCATAAGTTGGCATGTACATATCGTCAAAATTTGGTGCCAAATTATATTTTAGAAGTTTTTATTTTTCAGCACTGCTTCACCGCTGTGAGATTACAAATTTCCAAAGCGTCAAGTTTTTGCGCTTCTCAGAGAAACCGCCGCTGCTGCAGCAAGCGCATGTGAAGCCCAGTACGTTGTTGAGCCGCGGCTCGACGAGCACATCGTCATTTGTGCGCCTGGAGCCCAGTGCTCTAGATGCGGCTGCTCTTCCAGCTCCAAGCACAAACACTCGCACACGGACCTGACGCCATCACCGGGCGCAACAACTTCATCACCGCCATTCTTAAACTCATTCAACTCAACAGACTGGCCAATGGCATTCTGAGCTTTGGAGAACTTCTTTAGGCTCTTCTTGTGGCGCTTCTTCTCGCTGTAAATAAATAGATGTGAGTATCCTGGTCAACGCACCTACAATGGGATAGTGGCTGAGCAGCAATCGGATGTTTTTCAAGCGGATCCTGCCGCTGTTGCCGTCTTCAAACTCAACGCTAACAAAGTCCTGTGGCGTCGGCGACCCCGTTGACGTCGCTGCCGGAGCTGCATCTGCGGCCGCTTCTTCGATGTCATGGCCTGAATAGAGGCAACGATATTGCTGGCTCCAATGGGCGCGTGCCAAACAGCACACTATCCACGCTTTTGGGCGCCACCTCGAGAATCTGTGAGAGAAAATTGACAGAGATAAGCCGAAATTGACTACAACAGGGTGCTAGCTACTCACCATATTCTTAAGTATGTGCTCGCTCGACATGACATGCGTTCGCCGTCTAGGGTATTGGCATAGGACACCTGGCGGACGCAGCGACTTCATAACGCCCACAGAACACCCACGTCGGTTAACACACGCGTCTCATCGCGGTACTAAAGCTCGTTGGTCAACTGGAGTTCGGCATATGCTGCAGACAGTCGGGGCTTGGCCTCCGTGGCCTGGGCATCGACTGCGCTCGCTTTTAGCTTACGGTCCTTGCGCGCCGATTATTTTGTGCTGTCCGTGTGCGAGTGTTTGTGCTTGGAGCTGGAAGAGCAGCCGCATCTATGACGATGTGCTCGGCTCAGCAAGGTAATGGGCTCCACCTGCGCTTGCTGCAGCAGCGGCGGTTTCTCTGAGAAGCGCAAAAAACTGGACGCCTGCAGGTTGCCGCTCGGGAACTTTTTGAACTAGTTTTGATATAAGAAATGGTTTTAGACTTTTAGATTGATCAATTTACTGTTAAGGAGCATATATTCTTGATAGACTTCAAACTCTTTATCTCTTTGAAACTAAGGGGTATATATACGAGTACCTACCTCAAGTTTCGTGTCTCTAGCTTCAAAGCGGCGAAAAAAATGCGTTCATACGGACAGACAGGCGGACAGCAAGATGGGTGCACAAACCCAATATCCACTTTTCACTTTGTGAATGAGTATAATAACGAAAATAATGCTCTTCACAGTTTATTATTAAAACTTGTCTAGCAAACTTTCATTTTCATTTCAGTTGAATTTTTTTTTGGTAGAAATACCTATGGCGCCAGTCGGTTAAGCTCTGCCAACTTCTAAAATATCATTTGGCACCAAATTTTGACGATATGTACATGCCAACTTATGACAATATGTAAATGAATGATATATCAACCAGCATAATTCTGATGACAAATAACGACATAAATATAAAAATGTAATTTTCTCAAAAACCCTACTACCAATTTGCATAATTTAAAAAGTCAAATTATTGTCTGTTTGATTGCTTTTCGGTAAATTACCGTGCATTTTGGACCATTATCTATTATGGCTCAAATCTGGCAGCTTTTAATTGCAGCAGCAAAGTGGTGGCACTCAGCTTTATTTTTTGATAGCCACTAAAACCAATAAAATAGATAAATAGAAATTTCTCAAAAACCCTACAAACGATTTTGATAATTTAAAAAGCAAAATGTTGGTCTTTTTGATATATTTTTAGTGAATTACCGTGCAAAATGGCACATTGTCTGAGAACAAATATATTTAATTGACAAATGTAAAGTGGCTGCCGCACAAGTGGTGGCACTTAGCTTTATTTTTTGATAACCACTAAAACCAATAAAATAGATAAATGGAAATTTCTCAAAAACCCTACAAACGATTTTGATAATTTAAAATGCAAAATGTTGGTCTTTTTGATATATTTTTAGTGAATTACCGTGCAAAATGGCACATTGTCTATGAACAAATATATTTAATTAACAAATGTAAAATGGCTGCCGCACAAGTGGTGGCACAAAAATGCAAATATCTCTAAACTCCTACCAACGATTTTCATGATTTACAAAGCAACATTTTTGTCCTTTTAATGTCTTTTCTGTATATCACCGTGCATTTTGGGCCATTCTCTTGAACATTGTTTTAATATATGTGCAAGTAGTTGCTAATATCTGCCATCTATTTTGCGTATGTCATTGAATGAATAAAATAAAAATATGTGTATATGTATACTTACTAGCATTGCTGGATAAAATATAATTTTTTATTTATATTTTAATGTTTTTGGTTAGTGTTAATTATTGAAAAGTCAAAAAATATTGTAAATAAATCAATAGAATTTCAAATATGTATACTTCCCGCCAAATATCTTCATAACATTACTCAGCACTGAATCCTGGCAATGGTTCCGTTCATATGTGAACTAGCAGCTCGATAGGCTTAATGAATGAACCATCTGAGGTTGGTTCAGAATTTCTTATTTTCTCTAAAACCTTTCTAACTATCTTTTTCAAATGTATGTTAAAAATTGCTTAAATCGTGTACCTACAAGTTGATATAGCGTGCATTGTGGAACATTATCTGTGAAGTGAGATATAAGCCTTCAAACGCAAGGCAAATATTTTTAGCACATTTTTCAAATATTTCAGAAACGTTTCTAACAATTTTTGTAAATGTTTCAGGTAAATGTAGGTTAAACTATGACCTATAATCGTGTATGCAGGGTTTTTTTGGCACATTATCTTTAAATGACAGTATTTTTGAGAATGGTAACAACACAATTTTTTAACCCCATATTTTGCGTATATTAAAAGACTTATTATAAAGGAATGTGTATTTATTTAATATATAATTTAATTCTTAACAATTTTGCATTTACATTTATTTGATTTAGTGCCGGAAAACATAAATAAGCGCCAAACAAAAATGTGGTTCCGGCCCGTGAACCAAGTTCCGTAAATCGACGTTAAGTTACCGTCGCTAATTTGACGCACGTACTTTTTGACCGGCATAATTAATAACAGATTCAGTTAAGTTTGGTGAAAAAACCACGTACGAAAGGAACGAAAACGGAACTTGATTTGTTCGTTAAGTGCAGTTGATCAACAATCGTTCCCGATAATAAAAATTTGTATAAAAAGTGATAATTTGATTTTAATTAATATACAAAATTTAAGTAATGCCAGTCAATGAGATGACGTATTCTGAAGATCAATTGGGAATGAAATTGGACCGTTGTGTATCTGATACAATTGTTAAAGGAAGTGAGTTTTGCCTCTTATATAATTTAACTTAGCTGTTATGTTACATTCGTACTTTTTGAAACTCATAGGAAAAATAAATTCATAAATTTCTTTATTAGCTACTACTAATACTGTACATGTAACACATATATATATATATAAATAATATATATATATAAATATACATATGTCGAATATGTATGTAAATAAATACATACATACATTTGTACATAAATATATCGAATATGTATGTAAATAAATGCATACATACATTTGTACATAAAAATATCGAATATGTATGTAAATAAATACATACGTACAATTGTACATAAATATGTGTTATTTATTTCAGGGGTATATAACATTGCAAGCATTTACTCAGGACTTTTTTTTTAGCAGGAGTACCCTCTCCTCTCCTTTACCGAATGCTTAATTGGTTATGATCAAAATAAGAAGCTAATGCATAAGCACCTTGCATCACAATATTTGAGGAGGTATCGTTAAATCGTTAGAATTTTTTGGCGCAAATGCATGCATGAAAAGAATGTGTATGTGTTTATTCTTGCCCGTCAGTCTTCGATAAAGTTGACTGTAGCTATAGTACACTTAACACTAAAAGCAGCCTTTAACTATTTTCGTTTTCATATCTTGATTTGATTTATTATTGATAGTCTTGTGCACTACGACCTACCTACTGGGTATATTGTGCCTCTCACTAGTGAATTATAACTTCTTATCCTAACACTTGCAAAAATGCAATGATTTCCCTGGCTCAAAATATCTAATTTCTCTTGTGCTAAGAATCTCGCCCAACCGCTGAGACAGTCTTGACCTGAATGCTGCTGGACAGTCCTCTAGAATATGTTTCGGTGTTTCGTCACTTTTTTTCATTTTGTAAACAATTGTTTGACAAACTGTATATACCGTTGCGCTCAAAATAATGGTAGTGACTCCAGTGGCAAAGTTTAACCTTCGATATTTTGACTTTTTTAGTATACTAGTATATTGGGTTTGTGCAATGTTCGTCCGTCCGTCTGTACGGATGAACGCAACTTTTTTCGAACCTATTGGAGCTAGAGACTTTGGATATGTACTTGTAGTTATCTGCTTCATACAGGGTAAAGATTTTTATGCCACGCACACTAACGTCGATACACCTCGAATCGAAAATCCATTTAAACTATATAGTTCCCACAATTTTAAAGCTAGAGTGACCAAACTGTATGTAGATTGCTGGTGACCTCCCCCATAAATTGAGACTTTGGCATTCCGGCCACTCCCACTAAAACGCCCCCCCCAGCCTCTCCGCCCAAATGAAAAAGCGGAAATGCCTATATTTCCTCCAATTTTAGAGCTAGTGTCACCAAATTTAGTAAATAGTTTTCTGATGACCTCTTTTAAATATAGAGCGCACAAATTACAAAAACCTACATTTTTCCAAAATAATAATAAATATAAGAGCTAGAGACTTTCAAATGATCGATAAAAATCTACAACAACCTCTAATTTTTTAAGCTTATTTAGTAGATTATGAGACCCAGAGAAACAAAATTTCGAATAAATATTTATATATACTATAGCAATAGAAGAATTTATTGCATTGAGATTCATCAAAATCGGTTAAAAAACACAGAAGAATTAAAAGAAGAAAGCGTGTGGTAAAATTTGACAAATTGGACAATATAATTTGCAGCAAGTGCTACAATAAGATCTTGAGATTAAAGTTTGGGTTTTTAGGTTCGTGTATACCATACGCAGATCAAGGCTATTTTAAATTATCGTTTACCCGCCCCGTTTTCTTATCGATATTTATCGGTTTTTTGATCCGGTTTTTTGAGCATATCTCAGAAACTATAAGAGCTAAAGCCACTAAATTTGGTTTAATATGTGCTCGTTAAGGATAGGCAGATTAAAAATATTTCGAATTTTGGATACATACCCCAATTCGCCCCCATATCAAAAAAACGCACATCAAATACTACAGACTTGCGTTTTGGCTTGTACATAGATTTGGATGCTCTTATTAAGCACTATTCAGAATGATCATGCTCTTAGCTGAGAAGTTATTCAAGAATTCATTTTCCAAAGTGGGGCCAAGCTCAGCCGATGTTAAAAGTGCTCAGTTTGCTGCATGCGTTTGTCTGTGTGTGTATGTGTGACTTTGTGAATGTGTGAATGCAAAGAGCTTTAAATGTATATAACGAAAGTTCGCCGCTGGGTTCCTAGTCGGGGCCACCCGAATAGAGCAATCTTACTTGTTTTAAATTGCGAGTGTTGTATTGCCTTTTTCAGATTCTTTTTTACTGACTAACGATTGTGGGTTTTTGGTGCAAAGCAATTACAACAATTACTAGCCGAAAAAAAAACATTATAAATGGCACATAATTTAAATTAACACAGTTAATATTTTGAATAAAATTTCTATACTGGTATGTCCGTTCTCCGAACGTGATCGTCGTACACTTTTACAGTGATCGAAAGTTTAAATTAAACACATTTTCTTTTTTTCCGCTATTTTTGCTAATAGCATAAGTCATCCTTATTTTAAGATAATGGCAAAAATAGTTCGCACGTAACCAAACAAAATCAAGTAAGAGTGCTCTAGTCTAGTGCTCTATTATCCCTCCTTCTTCTAATATTAAGGTTTATATGCAGCATTTGGCATGCATTAACGACGTATCTTCCCATGTGCGCGATAATGACTTATTTGTTGTGTTGGGTGACTTTAATATACCAAACATTTCTTGGTTATTATTCTCATCCTCAAATTATCTTGTGCCTTCAGACCATCATGACTTTTTAGATGGTATGCTCGATCGCTCGTTGTTCCATATAAATTCTATTTCAAATCAATTGAATAGAACACTTGATCTTGTCTCTGTCAACGACCATCGTATCGCTGATATCTCTAGGTCATCCCCTCTTTCAGTCCCTGAGGATACTTATCATCCTACTCTTGAGGCAGTACTGTTCGTTTGCAAAACTCAAAGTTTACATTCGATAACGCCTCATAAGCCCCGCCGTTGCTTTCGCCAATGAAACTTTGCCTTGCTTAATAGACTTATGCAACCGATTGGTCCATTCTTTATGACGCGGTTGATATAGATAATGCTATTACGATCTTTTACAAAATTCTAAACTCACTTCTAGATGTCTGCATTCCTGATTGCATCCCTCGCCTTGATTCGGCAAAACCACCCTGGTTTACGCCCAGACTTTCAAACTTCAAAAACATTAAATCTAAATGTTTTAAAAAGTTTAAAAAGACTGGTTCTAATTCTGACTTGTCGAAGTATTCCATAGCCAAGTCAAACTTTTTTATTCTTTATTCTCAGTGCTATTAAAATTATATTGCTCGTTGCAAAAGGCAATTTACTAAGACCCTAAGCAATTTTACAGTTTTGTAAATTCGAAGCGCAAATCTACAGGTTTGCCTTCCTCATTTTTTCTAGGGATAGAAACAATGATTCTGTTGATTCTGATCTCTTTGCTAACTTCTTTCAGTCAACCTATTCCTCTGTCTCCTCTGTTAATATGTCTTATCCTTACCCTTCCTTTTTATTCTATCTTTATGCCTATCATTACCAATACCTCCCTTTTCTCTGCTATTAAATCTTTAAAATATTCTTACTCTTCTCGGCCCGACAACATTCCTAGCTGTCTACTCAAAGAGTGTAGTGCTTCTTTACCCATTGCTAAAGCTTTTTAATCTATCCTTTGAATCTGGTGTTTTTCCATCTCTTCGGAAAGAATCGTTTATCATTCCTTTCCACAAAAAAGGTGGAAGGTCTGATATAAAAAACTATAGGCATTGCAAAACTATCTGCTAAACCTAAATTATTTGAAAAAATAATTATTTCCACTTTGCAGCATCTCTACAAATCACTTTCATCCCCTGCTCATCATGGTTTTATTAAGAGCCGGTCAAGTACGACCAACTTGCTTGAATTTACCACGCTGGTAAATGATGCTTTTCTGGCAAAAAAGCAAACTGATGACATTTACACTGACTTCAGTAAAGCATTTGCCTCTGTTCACTATGATATTTTACTGTTAAAACTCAATCGTAGTGGTTTCCCGGTTACTCGTACGCCGATTTCCTGCAACGCACTAGTTTACAGGATGATTTGAACTCTATGCAACATTGGTGTTCGGCCAATCAGTAGCATCTCAATTGTTCAAAGTGCATGTTTATGACTTTTAGTCGTTCTAAGTCACATTAAGTTAGATATACAATTGATAATGTTCCATTGCAACGATTACTAACCGTAAAAGACCTTGGAGTTCTCTTTGATTCAAAGCTGAACTTCAATTTTCACATATCCTCTATTGTGAACGATGCTAAAGGTGTTCTTGGGTTTATTAAACGTTCGTCAAAGGAGTTCAACGATCCCTTCACAACGAAACTTCTCTACATCTCCTTTGTCCGTCCAATCCTGGAATACTGCTCGTGTATCTGGTGGCCGCAGTATAAAATCCACAAGGATCGTATTGAGTCCGTCCAGAAGCAATTTTTGTGGTTTAAACTGAGATCCCAATCTTCGTCTGCCATCGTACTCCAGCAGACCCTTACTCCTTAATCTTCCGTCTCTAACCAACCGTAGAACAATCCTTGGCGTTGTTTTTCTACATAAGTTGATTATAGACGACATTGATTCCTCGTTTCTTCTCTGTTCCCTTTAGACCTACTAGAAACTATTACCCCTTATTTCTACCTACATGCACGACAGACTATGCTTTGTACAATTCTTTTCGTGTATTATGCCTGCAATATAATACCCTATACCACGTGTTCTCATCAGAACTCTCTCTTCCGCTAATAAAATCTTTGCGGTATCCTGAAATACCTTAGGGAAATCACTGGCTAAAAAATACCCTCATCGGGTCAGTGATTTCCATCTCTGTCTCTTTCCTTTCTTCTTTCTATCAATGCCTAATTATTATTATTATTAATATTTTATCTTTCACTTTTCCTGAATATTTTGTATGTAATTTAAATTAAATTTAAATTTCCACTACTAACACCTTCCTATTTAATTGTAGGTTCTAATAACGTCACTGACAATAATTAGCTGTGATTAGGGGCATAGCTGGCCGGACTGGCAAATAAAATACCCCCACCGTGTCGGTGATGTTATCAGAAATCTTTGCAACACGTTAGGCTTTTAATATTTACATGTACATATTTATATTTTATGTACCTAAACTTTTTCGTTGACACTCGCTTTGTCGACTGTTTATAATAAATAAAAATAAATAAATGAAAAGTTTGATCATTATGCGATTTTTGCGACTTTAAAAGAGCGTTAAAACCAAAGCGCATTGCTGTAGAACTTGAATTGTGTTTTTTCCATATCTGGGCCGCAGTGAAAAGTGCAGGTTTATTTAATAATATGTACGTAACGACAGCTCAACACTGGGTTCAGGGTATATCACAGTCAGGCACTCCCAACTAGTTATCTAAAAAAAAGGTAATATAACAAGACTAGGAGAGCGGCGAGCTATCGATACATGCATTTAATTAAACCCCTCTGCATTCATACACACGACACCACAGCCGCTCTTAGTAAAATAAATTAAAAATAAATAATAAAAATTAATGTCCGCGCTTCGCGCTCGCTTTTTTAATATTTGCAGGCAAAGTTTAGTATACCCACGTTGTGAAATTTTCTCGCAAAATTTTCACAAAATAGGAACTATATCATTCAAATGTTGATCTGCGAAAGCTTTTTGAGAATGTGCATGCCAAATACCAATTTTCCCCCATTTTGTTGCTCCAGAATATTTCAAATCGCCGATGTCCCAGCATTAAGTTTCACTTGGACCAATAAGTGTGTTAAGTATACAAAATTAAATAAAATAAAAATTTAAATAAACACTAAAAAAAAACTCCTTTGACCCGACCCATCGAGACTCGAACCCGCGTCTGAAAGCGCGCCAGGCAACATCTCTACCACCGAGCTACAGTTGCATTTCAATCGCCTCTGTTAAAATCTGACATTAGAAACACACTTGCACAACCAATCGCTTGAGAATTCGAAAAAGAATGCCTATATGCGCTTGGCGCTTGCCAATACGTGGTTTGCCAATATACAAATGCATTTTCTTTAATAACTTCTGATGATTTTGATGAAATTTGTTTTTATGCATTTGGTGGCTCTGGCTCTTATAGTTTCTGAGATATGCTCAAGCAGCTCCGCTTGGCCCCCACTATGAGGAGTTAATTCTTAAATAACTTCTTAACTATGATTAGGATCGTTATGAAATTTTCAGGACGTAACAAGAGAATTAAAATCTGTGTTCAAACCAAAGCAAAAGTCTGTAGTACTTGATTTGTTGGTTTTTTTTTATATGGGGGGCGAACGGGGGGAGGTATCCAAAATCCGAAATATTCATAATCTGCGTATCTTTTATACGATAGCCCTTGTAGTCTCTGAAATCGACGCGTTCATACAGACGGACGGACAGACGGACATGGGTAGGTCGACTCGGCTAGTGATGCTGATAAAGAATATATGTATATACTTTATGGGGTTGGAGATGCCTCCTTCTGCCTGTTACATACATTTGCACAAAATCATTATATCCTTTTTACCCATTTTCAATGAGTTCAATGAGTAAAAATGATAAATGGATTTAAATATATATTTTATTCTCCTTCACGAAGTGAAACTAGTATATTGGATTTGGGCAATGTCCGTGCCGTCCGGATGAACGCAACTTTTTCGGCGGTATTAATAACTTGTAGTTATCTGCTTCAGACAAAGTGTTAAGATTTTCCAACCGCGCCCTCTCCCGCCCCCTAATCGCAAAAATCTATATACCTAAGTGCACAAAACGGCAATACGTGTGTATTTCCCACAGTTTTAAAGCTAGCGTCACCAAATTTGGTATTTAGATTGCTGGTGATTTCTAAAATATGTCACATAGATTAAGACCTTATCGACTAGAACGCACCCCCAGCCACCACGTCCCCATAAATCGAGAAAGCCTATATCTCCCAAAGTTTTAGATTTAGAGTCCATAAATTTGGAATATAAATAACTGGTCACCTCCTTTAAAGATCGGTAATAAAAATGTCCGCCCTAGAAATGACTTAAATGTATATTTTTCCAAAATAACAATAACACTAGGTAACAAAATTAAATTGGGATGCGATACCCAAGCATCGACTCAGTTCCTTTTGCGTGTTCGGGGGTGCTAACTCCCGCACCGTTGCGATCTTATCTGGATCAGTATGAATCCCGGCTTCGCTGATGACGTGGCCCAAATACACCAGACTCCTACGGCATAAGCTACACCTCTTTCGGTTAATCTTGCGGTTCGCTTCCCAGAGTCGTCGAAACACTTCCCGTATGTTCTTTACGTGGTCTTCCAGGGTAGCACCGATGACAATTATTTCATCCATGTAATGTAGACCAAACTGTATAACTTTCCAATGGAATATGCCCCTACCCTGATTCACTGAAAGGTTAATGTTGTTAAATGCAATAGGTAAGGTAAAATCAGTCAGTTAAATCTAGTTAAGTTAGTCCGTCTATAAATGCACATCTTACTCAGGGGTGTCTCATTTTAGGACTTAACTACATCAAGTCGACTGATGTTGCCTCATCTGATGAATCTGATCTGATTTTTATATTCGTTCACAAAGTGAAAAGCGTATATTGAGTTTTTGCTTTGTCCGTCTGTCTGTCCGTATGAACGCAATTTTTATCGCCGCCATTGAAGCCATTGACTTGCTTTTGGTTGCGACCAACTGGGGGCTGGCAATTAATTGGTATTAGAATTTGTTACGAGTTTTTAACGTTTTAATTCTTGTTGGATAACTGAATTTTAATTTCGTGACATGGAATATTAAACTGTTCATGGCGCTGATCACTATCACGATGTTTTGTGTTTTGAGCTACGTACTGCATTGGATTCCCGAGTTCAAATACCGGCCGGTTCAAACGCGACGCAAATGAATTTTTTGATTAACTTAATGTGAATGTCATTACAACATAAAGCAAGTCGTCGGTGGCGCTGCTGTATAGCCGCACTTTATGTGCGGTAGTCTCAAGTGTAATTCCCACTCCCGCCGCAAGGGTTTTTCTTGTTTTTTTTTGTTCAAGTAATTACAATTGGTTTCAGTTCTTCACGATTTCTAAAAATAATTTTTGTTTATGCGAATTTGGCGTATAATTCTTATCAAATAAAAACACCTCATCATGGGGTAATGTTTTAGTGGTGAAAGCATATTTAAGCTCCAAAATATCTAATATCAAATTTTGCGACGAAGGCGAATTAAATTAAATATGTGAACAATTCCAAATTTTAAAAATAGTTGGGCATTCCGCACTTTACTCAAAATGATCCCCCTTTTTTGTAACTAGCAATAACTTTTTGCAAATGTACCTAATGCCAAGTTATTATAAAACTCGTTCACGAATTGAAAGAGTATATTGGGATTGTGCAATGTCCGTCCGTTGGTCCATACGATTGAGACCTTGATATCCCAGCCACGCCCCCCAGAGCCCCCGCCCAAAAAAATCGTAAATGCGTTTATCTCCCATAGTTTTTGAGCCAGAGGCATCATATAAGCACCCCTAATCTTCACACGTGTATATTTTCTAAAATTTAAAAGCCAAAATAAGAAAATTTGGTACATAGATTGCAGGAGACCTCCCTCCAAGATTGGGACGTTGATACACTGTCCGCGCGCCCTAGAAGGCCCCCATCCACACCCTGGGAGCGTGGCTTTTCGATAAAATCGATATATCTCCCTCTGTTTTAAAGCTGGAGAGTTACATTATTTTCGGACATTACTAATAACCTTTAAAGATCGCATAAAAAATGTTTTGGGGCGTGGCCATTCGACGAATTTCGTATATCTCGGGGCGGGTAAGCCGCGAAATCCATATCACTCAGAATTTTAGAGCCAGACTCACCAAATTAGGTATGCATTTTTCTGATGACCTCTTCCTAAGTATCGAACTGAAAAATTTCGGCTACAAACACTCCTGTCCCCACAAATAACAAAAATTTATATTTTTCCAAAATAACAATAATAATTGGGACCGCTTTCGTATGTTTAAAATTGCTATTATACGGTGAAAAAAAAACATGGTAAGAGAGTATTGCGCAGTCGGTTGCATCCGGCTGCAACGTTCTTACTTGTTTATATTAACGATTGCATATAATTCTTGTTGGATACCTTAAGTTGAATTTCGTCACATAAGTAATGGACTGGTAGAAATTTTTGCAATCACTTTTTTGTCGATTTGACGACTCTGTATTGTATCGATTTTTAGTTCTACTACGCAGTTTACGTTTGCGGTAGTCCTGGGTTCGATTCCCGCCCCAGACACAAAGTTTTTATTTATACAGTGCTATTGTTATTTTGGAACAATCTGAATTCCAAAATAACAATAGCATTGTGTAACAAAATTAAATTTTGAATTTTTTTGTTTATTTAATCTACTTTTCCTGATACCCCAGGCCTCAGATGAGAAAAAATCCACTTTAAAAATTGTTCTATGGTGAGACTTTAATTTGTATACTCTGGACCCATTGAAAATGGGTAAAAAGGGTATAATGGTTTTGTGCAAATGTAACAGGCAGAAGGAAGATTTTAAATTGTTTCAGATTTTGGATACATCCTTCCAAAACGCAAATCAAATACTACAGACTTGCGCTTTGGTTTGTACATATATTTGGATAATCTTGTTAACGACTGAAAATTTCATAACGATCATACTCTTAGTTTAGAAGTTATTCAAGAATTCATTTTCCATATTGGGGCCGATGTTGCGTGCTTTGGTGTGAGTGTGTAGGTGTGACTTTGTGAATGTGTGTATGAATGCAAAGAGGTTTAAATATATGTAACGACAGCTCGCCGCTGGGTTCAGGGTATCTCCTAGTCCGGGACACCCGACTACAGCCTTCTTACTTTTTTTTAAACCTTTGTTTCAAAGGCTAATCAGTCATATACACTTTTGAATTTAAATCATTGGTTTTTTAACTAGATATTTTTGCATTAAGAAAATCATAATTTGTTGTGCGTCATTTCTAACGAGTTTTTGACTTTAAAATTCAAGAAAAAGTCGAAAAAAAATTGTGTTTTGTTTCTCACCCGTGCATATACATAGTTGCATTAATTAGGCGTGTTTTAAGATATTAATCATGGACGTCGATGGACATTTTAATGCTAGGTACGTTTTAGTCGATAAAAATGATTTCTTTGCCAAATATTCTATGAAATTCGGCCTTTAAAGCCCCAGAATTAATTAATTCTGGCTGTTTGATTTTATAATCACATGAATATATTACTGGAGCATCAATTAAAATATCGTTCACTAAAATTAATGCAGAACCGACCAATTTATATATTATTGGACGTGTACTAACGGCAGTACATTCAAGTGGCCCAACGATACCTAGCAAGGACTTGTTAACGCGTGGACCCAGGCAAAATGCTACCCACCTCCCGCTCAACTGACCGAGGGGCGCGCCGCATAACGTGCGGTGACGAAAATCACGAACAATTAGAAAGGTGAAAACAATAGACTTTTTAAACTAGGTATGGTTAGCATAGTTACTATTACGGGCTTGAAGAGATAGTGGTAAAAAGTTTGTAGTAATTCTGCTCGGTACTGCAAAACTAATCCAGCTGATCAATACGGAAGAATCAATTTGCCTATTAATTAATTTGTGTAAGAAGATTACACCAAGCACGGTTCTACGATCAGAAAGAGAGGGAAGATTTATTAGTAAAAGTCTACCAAAATAAGAAGGCATGCGTGCATTAGGATTCCAGTTGTAGCCCTGGGCAAATAGCAGAAATTGTACCTGATGAACTTTGTATTGGGGACACCATATACAAGATCCATACTCAAGAATTGGACGGACAAGTGAAGTGTAAAGAGTTTTAGTAACGTAGGGATCGTTAAATTCTTTCGACCAGCGCCTAATGTAACCCAGAACACCAACGGCTCGATTAGCAGCAGAAGAAATATGTTTGTCAAACATAAGCTTGGGATCTAAAATGATACCCAAATCATCAACCGATTCAATACGATCAAGAAGGGCGTTCGCCTATAAAGAGACCTTAATTTACACTTACTGCAATTAAGATTTAATAAATTTACTTGACACCAAGTTTGAAAACTGTCAAGATCAAATTGCAACCTTTGACCAGATAGAAAATTAGAAGACGTCAGGCAAAGTTTTACGTCATCAGCATACATCAGCACCCGAGAGTGATTTATCACAACAATGTGACTAACAACGGACCAACGGTACTGCGGAAGTGACATTATCAGGATTAGAGACGAAGCTTTTAAAATAAACTTTTGAGTTCTCTTAAATAATTTGGTTATTTGGAGATCCCAAAAGATGAAGGTTATGCAGTAAAAGCAAATGATTAACGGAGTAAAAAGCCTTACTGAAGTCAGTGTAAATAACATCTGTTTGCATTTTATTTTAAAATTTATTAATAACAAAAGACGTGAAATTATAGATCTACAAAGGTGTTGCAGTTGAGAAGTTATCGACTTCTCAAAAATCTTAGGAATAGCAGACAACTTGAAATGCCTCTATAGTTCTGAGCATTGGACTATTTTCCTTTTTTAAGAAGAGGAATAGTAAATGATTCTTTCCAAATGTTAGGAAAAGAAGGACAGTTTAAATAATTTATACAATGGATTCATTAGACCTTCAGCGTAGTACCTAAGCACACAGAATGGTACTCATTCAGATTCCAGTGAAAATACAGGCTTCATGACCCTTAGATCAGTTAGTAGTGAACTTTCCTGTGATCAAAGGTCCAAAAATGCAATTTGAGTCATTTACTTGATAAGGATAAGGCGGACCCAATTAACAATATTGAGGACTGTAAGTCGTTTGAAAAAATTTGGCAAATATATCGGCGATGGCCTGATCTGAGTCTGCTGTCGTTTTTTCAAAAATTACGGTTGATGGTAGTGTTGCTGATTTACGTTTCGCATTAACGAAATCATAAAACCGCCTAGGATCCCGATGGAACTGTAACATACAACTTTTCAGGTAATTCGTATAACATTGGTTATTTAGGGCAGAGAAGTTGGATCGAGCAATCAGATATCGAGAGTAATCCAAGAAAGAGCCAGTTTTCTTGAACTTTCTATACATCCTTTACTATATTTTTTAAGTTTATTAATTCTCGTGTAAACCACATAGGTTAGTTAGACCTAAGTGAATTACAAACCGAGACGCATATATCAAATAAATTATTTAAAGTGGAATAAAAAATCGTGATTGCACTATCCATGTCCCTACCCATGTAAAGCCGAGACCAGTCAGTCTGGGATAAGAGCTGAGTTATTTTATTTAGTTATTTTAGCAAAGTCAGTTTTTCCGAAATTGACGAGCTCGCTCTAGAGGATTACTGCCTGTGCTTGGCACCCGGGCAGGTAAATCAATCAACACCTCTAAAGAGGGGTGATAAAGATCTTCAGGACATGATATAGGCTCAGTACGGGAAACAGATAAGAAAGAATTATCCAAAACAAAAATAATGAATTAATTAGTTAAATTATAATAAAAAATAATTAATACCATTGATTTGACACAATGACATCCCAAATAAATCGTCAAGAAAATCATTTTGGGTCGTGGAAATCAACACACTTGAGTCGGGACTAGAAATCCAAGTAGTTTCGGCAATATTGAAATCACCCAGAACAACAAGAAAATCACGATCGGAAAGCATAGAGGAGACAGAATGTATAGCAGAGAAATGCAAAGAATAGACGGAATTATCTGAAAAAGGTGGAATATACGAACAATTAATGAAAATGCAAACACCACGAGTGCACAATTTGACAGCAAAAAATTCTATATCTATACTAAAGTCTGCTATTACTATCTCCGAAGATACATTAACGTCAACTGCAATAAGCACTCCATCACCACGACGAGTAGTGCGATCTTTTCTATAAATAGAGAACTTTTTAGATACAATTTCAGAATGTAGGCTGTCAGGCCTTAAACATGTTTCAAAGAAGGCAATAACATGAAAAGGAAAATATAGACTATAGATTACTAAGTTTACTAGAAAGACCTCTTACATTCTGATAGCCAAGTGAGAAGTGGTAGAATGTTAGTTTTTTGTGCTATCAGAAACCACAATAGGTTGATTTAAACCAACACCAGTAGGGGGAAGTGAAATCGCAGGCCGATTTTTTTATTTTGCTGTGTATTTTTTTATAATTACGTGATCCGGCCAGAATTCTTTACAACAAATACTGCTGAAATGTTCGGCCAAAGCACTTATTTTAAAAGATGAAATTTTCCGAGTATTTGCAAAATTTGATTTTTCCACCGTAAGATTGGCTTGAGAATTGGCCGGAATAAAGGCTTTGACATCATTAGATGTAGTATCAGTGGTAAGCCTAGAAACAACGTTTTTTTTTTTTTTATGGAACACCTACAAGTGTCATATTAGGAACCACGGCAGTAGCTACTGGTGGAGATATCGCCTTGGCTGACTGACCATTTGATTCGGGCGGTATATTAGCACATTAACACTGGAGTGTTGCTCAGTATCAACAGAGCTAGCAATTGCGGAATCAGAACACTTTTCGGGTTCAGAAGGAACAACATCCTTGGGTACAATGTTGTTTTTGTAACTTCTTTTTTTATATGTGGGAAAACGGGAAGAAAGATTGATTAATTCAACATTAGGAGCGAATGTTGTGGTCAAGTGTATTTGGATTGAAACTTCATTAGGGTTAATAGACAGTCAAAAATTGGCATCTTTACGCCTTGGAGATTCGTTCAAAAGCTTCACTGCTTTGAACTCATTATCCAAAACGGAGAATCCATCGAACAGTTTTTTTAACCGTCCCTATCAACATCCCTACAGGATTCACAAGTCCACTTCAGACTAGATTTGGACTCAATCAGGTCGATAATGCGGCCATTTAGGTCAGCACATTTTGCATGCGACACATTGTCACACAGCTAGCAGCAAACGAAACCCATCTTAACGTTTGATCGCACCTGTCAATTTTTATTATAGATATATTGCAATTACATAATTATTTATTTATTCATTTTTGTTTTTTATAAAGGGATAGAAAACAAATGTACATAATTTCTTAATGAAGTTGGGTCGGTAGAAAATCTGCATCTGTTAAAACCATTATAATATTTAAATACAATTTTTTTAAATATTGCGATCCATTTAAGTGATTAGGGTTTTACCGGCAATAACTCTGTTAATAGAACATATGTAAATTAGGGAATTTCGCGGTCGGCGAAAGATATCTAACAAAACTATTATTCCGCCAGCCAAAGCCAGCAACGCATTTGCCGAGCCGAGTGCGGTCTATGTTAAGCATTTTACGCTCTACTTGTTGTGACAGCGCAAGGAACCCGATTTAATTTTGGTTCTCAATTTTGCGAAAATCAAGCTGCCTTGTAGCATTTCCTTGTTCAGCGTTACTCATCTTAGTATTTATATTGTCTTTGGTACGACCCAGACCCAAGTCGAGTTCTAAGTTGAGATTACCGTAGGTTTGTATTACTGTTCGGTTTGCAGCATTCAATCGCAATATGCTTTTTTGTAAATTACGTGTTGCTATTGTGCGGGGCATAACATACACCAAAGACCCAGAATCAACCAGGAATGTTTGTTGAGTGTGTAGATCCTGTATGTGTAGACGATGGTATTGACCCCCCGTCGCTTGTGCTGAATAATTGCTGATCGTAGACACGCTGCCGTCCACCGGCTGAGGACCCAGCAGCCATTATAGTTTAACTGTTGGTGGTGTCGGCAACCTGGGGCAAGATATCGAAAAAATATGATAAACTTGTACTGCGTATGAATTAGGAGAATCTATAGTCGAAAAGTTTAGGTCTCTAGCGTTTGAGGTTTCCGCGATCGCTGCGTTCATATAGACGGACGGACGGACGGACAGACGGACATGGCTAATTCGACTCAGATTGTCGTTCTGATCAAGAAAATATATATAGTTTATGGTGTCGGAGATGCTTCCTTCTGCCTGTTACATACATTTGCGCAAAACCATTGTACCCTATTTACCCATTTTTAATGAGTTCAGGGTATAATTAAGGCATTTTTTACTTACCGCATCGATATTCTGCTGATTTTGCTCAGCAGTGGCATTTAGTGTCGACATAACGTATGTTGGTTCCATGCCCATGTTTTCTAGCATTTTGTCCGCTATCTTTGCCAACTCATTTAAATTGTCCTCCTTCCAGACAACAATAAGCGGGCGAATCGATATTGGCGGCTCGGTGATAAAAAGATTGCGTATAACGGCTTCGCAGCCATGAACGGGCGCTAAACGACGTATGTATGTAAGAATTTGTGACGGCTTTTTCCCAGTCGTATCGCCACCTTGCTAAAGTATGTTTAGTCTTGAGTTGTCTGATTCCGCAAATGTTTCGATGAGCCGTTGTTTCATCGTGTCGTATCTATTTGGCAGAGGTGGCTGTGTGATGAGATCCTCAATGGTGAGGACGACATTCTCCTCCAAGTGCACCGAGACAAAGTTGAATTTGCGATCGTCCGCCACAACACGTGCATAAGGAACACGCTCCAATTCTACAAACTAAAGTTGAGGGTTGCATTTGTTAAATTTTAGAATACCAATTTGTGGGCATTGCTGCAGATTTCCCGTTGGTCGTGTGGCTGTAAATTGAATTTTTCGTTGAGCGCGCTTTCTTGTGTAGTCGTATTTATTGCATCAAATGATTCGTCGTAATAAGTGTCGCCGGTTGGGCGCGTTTTTGGGGTCACCTTTTTGGCGTTTTGGCCAATCATAATTTGTATAAAGAGAAAAATAATACTTTTATTGTTTACGATAGTTTATGTTGTATTGCGATGGAAAACTATCATAGAGATGATACGTGCTAAACTTAAATTATTGTCTGCTCAGGCTTCTATCGGCGATGGCGGCTTTGAGATCGCGACCGACAGATCGAAGCAAGGGTTGCCACAGACTATTTCGTATAAGAATTTTTATGCGGCTGTTTGGACACTTGTCATATATATCTTAAGTTAAGTTTTGTCACAACTTGATCAACTGGTAATGTGGTGGTGCAGTATAAAATGCAGCTAAAATTATTATATTTAACTATTCATTTATCTGTAAACACTCTTGAGCAAAGTAAAATGACTGATTATAGGAATAAAATTTATCTCTTTTTCTTTTATCAAACAAATGATTACCTTAAAAATTTCAGAAAAAAATCATATTTCTTAGCATTTACACACATAAATATATATATAATACTCAAAGTTATTAACCTTGGCACAATATGATTTGTTAAGCTAGGTCAGTTTTTGTCTTGCTGTTATTCTAACATAGGGGTCTGTCTGCACTTTTCGGAGCTAGCGCTATAGCGGCCCTGATACTTGAAGAAATATATTCTCAGTTCTCCTTAAAAATGTCTTTGGAAATCTATTTATCGTTCTAATCATGATTATTTGTGGTCTCAGACAAGTCTCCTTAAATGAGTTATAATTTTTGCAAAAATTTGAATACCCTTGCTTTGAGATTTTGTAATCATGGCTCTAAGATTCAAAGATAGATACAAAATTTGGTACGAATGTTCGCGTATAATTTGTATACCCTGAACTCATTGAAAATGGGTAATAAGGGTAAAATGGTTTTGTGCAAATGTATGTTACAGGCTGAAGGAAGCATCTCCGACCCCATAAAGTATATATATTCTTGATCAGGATCAACAGCCGAGTTGATCTATCTATGTGCGGCTGTCTGTATGCACGCGTCGATTTCAAGGGCTAGAGAGCTGAGCTTGAACCTTTTAGATTCGTATGTACCATACACAGATCAAGTTTATTTCAAATGATCGATAATTTGCCCTGTTTTCTTATAATCAGTGTTTATCGGTTTTTTGACCCGGTTTTTTGAGCATAAATCAGAAACTATAAGAGCTAGAGTGTTCTCGTAAAGGATACGAAGATTATGTATATTTCGGATTTTGGATATCTCGCCTCATTCGCCCCTCATATAAAAAAAAAACTTAAAAGTACTACAGACTTGTGCAGACGTTTTCTGCATACGTGTGCACGCATGCATACATATAAGTACATATGGATTTGCACATTCATATGCCTGAGCTCTTTTTCGAATTCTAATGCGATTGTTTGTGCATGTGTGCTATTTTGTTAGCTTTTGACGAGAAAAATTAGAATGGTGCTGTAGCTCGGTGATTGAGATGTTGCCTGGCGAGCTACCCGACGCGGGTTCGAATCTCACTTTTGTCACTGTGTTAACGGAGGTTTTGTACAGTTTGTTTACATTTTTATTTTATTTTTAAACTTAACACACAATTATAAGTCCAAGTGCAACTTAATGCTGGGACATCAATGATTTGATATATTCTGGAGCAACAAAATGGCGAAAATTAGTATTTGGCATGCACAATCTCAAAAAACATTCGCAAATCAACTGCAATCAACATTTGAATGATATAGTTTCCTATTTTGTGAAATTTTTGCGAGAAATTTTACAGCTACAGCATACTAAAATTTTCTGCGAACGCGCAGCTTGAGCATTAATTTTTATACTCATTCACGAAGTGAAACTAGTATATTAGGTTTGTGCAATGTCCGTCCGTCTGTCCGTAGGAACGCAATTTTTTCGCCGGTATTGAAGCTAGAGACTTGAAATTTTGGATATATACTCGTGTATACCCTCGTCTGATAAAGTGTTCCGGGTGACTGGGTGACTCACAGCTGAAATGAACCAGAGCATATAACAAATTTCTCATAGCTGCAACTTCCAAGTAAAAAGGGCAATCACAAAAATTGAAATGCAGAGTTGTATATTTATCTTTTAACTTAAAAAAACAGTTTTGAGTTTATTCATAACAAGTCGCATATTTCCCTAACCGAATACAAAAACGAAAAATCCAGAAATTGTAATCTCACAGCTTAAATGAACCACAGTCTTTCGAGTACTATATTTATACATATAAACACAAAAATAATAAATTTGTGTCCACCCTTTTTATCAATAATGGCCTAAAGCCCTTTTGGCAAAGAATCTACCCACTTTTTGGTCAAATCAGAAGAGATATTCTGACAGTTCTCTAGCAAGACCGTTTTTAAGTCAGTTTGATTTGATATCTGACGTTCTCGGATTTTTTGGTCAAAGATTGCCCAAAGGTTTTCAATAATATTAATGTCAGAAGAGTGTTCCGGTGGTGTCATCAAATAGGCGCAAATCCACGCAAGCCAGGACTGAACAATCCCTACTTTGTGCTTATGGTCGTTATCTTGGTAGAAGCGAAAATTGCTTCTAATACCAAGATTTTGTGCGCTTGTTTCAAAATGTTGAGGTATTTAGTCTGATCCATGATTCCATCAATGAACTCCATGTTGCCAACCCCGGACGCAGACATGCAGCCCCAAACAATTACACTTCAACTTCATTGCTTCACTGTCGGCTTAAGGTCATCTTTTCTAAGCTTTTCATTGGGTTTCCGCCACACATGACATTCCATCAAAGCCAAATGTGTTAAATTTGAACTTATCCGCAAAAATTACTGTGCCTAAAAATTAGAGTCCTTCGAGATGGGCTCTTTAGCCAATGCAAGTCGGCTTAAACGATTTTTGTTTCTTATAAAAGGTTTCTTGCGATCTACTCGACCTTGCATGTTGTTTTCCCGCAAGACCCGGCGAACCGTTTCTGGATTGCACGACTTCCCCAACATTTTCTGAAGCTGTGCAGCTACTTTTTTAAGCGGATAATTTTGGATCATTTTTGATTTTGCGAACTATAAGCCGTTCATCCACCTCACTGAAAATTTAGTTTGGCGCTTTCTTGCCCTTATTATAATCTTTATTTTCATGGACAAATCGTGATATAATATGATGCACAATAAATTCGCCTAACTTAACTATTTTAACCATCTTGCGGCGAGAATTGACATCCTTAAAGTGACCTATGACAAATTTTTGCTGCTTAATATTAGATAACACTGAACATTAGCAAATTTTTGGAAACACACATAGGGCAAGTACTAAAAAAGGGAATCGACACAAATTTACAGTTGTTTGGTGCTCATGTGCTATATTTAAAGAGAACGAAGCCGTGAGCTCATAATTGCTTGGCAATTCCTTTCCTCGCTTTCCCCATACATTTTTTTTGTATACACCGATTCATAGACATATGCTGCACACAGTTACATTTAAATTTTGGTGATCGACCGATTTGCACCAACCGCAGCGGTTTCTGTATGCACTTTTCGGCGCTAGCCACAGACTTCTGTTATACTCGTTTAGTTTCAATTCTATGTTTGTTCTTATTGGATAGGTTACGTTATTAGATAACTGTACGCGCATTTCGTCAAAAACGAAATGGTTGGTGTCGATGATGACTAACACGCTATTAAGGTGACAATTGTGATCGCGCAGAGGCAAACTTTTTTTTTGGTGTTTTATATTTGTATACTATTATTATTATTAATACATAGTGCTAGGTTACATGTTTTAGTTGTTATTACACTGTTGTTGGCTACGCCCACTACCGCGCCCACAATGTCCAAAACTCGATATGTGCACAACATCAATGATGCCAGTGCAACATTGCTGGCGCCATCTATTGTGTACTTTGGTACTTATTATTTGGTTTCATCAGAATAGTGTTGGATAACTGTTCAATTTTGTCACACGGGAAATTAAGTCACAAGGGAAATTTAAGCGGTCACTGATCACTGGTCGGTAGATGGCTTATAGGTATTTCTTAAAATTCTTTTCTTTTTGCTTTGTGTTAGAATTTTTCGTATAATTCTTATTAAATACTTTAAGTCGAATTTCGTCACAATCGAAATTAAATGGTTGGTTGGTAGCGTTGGTGTCTAACGCGGGGTTTACGTGTTAATTGTGCGGATCGGGTTCGAGACCGCGCAGAGGCAAATTTTTGTATTTTTTTGTACTTGCTTATTTTTGTTTTCGTTGTCATTACACCGTGAACGTGTATTCCGCTGTCGGTTACACCCGACTGCAACGTTCTCACTTGTTTTAATCAATCACTGCGGACGGTAGTCTGCGCTAGTGGTGAAGCACGACGTAGTGTGCAAAAGCAGCTAGCAATATATACGCGAACTTTGGAAGTTTAGCTACGATAGTCCGATCAAATCGAGTGATATACCGATCGAAACGTATCGTTTAAACATAGCACATCATGTGATAGCTTATCTGGTTCATAAGATATATAGCTGTACACGATTCGAAAAAAATTTACATTTTTGGAGCTGCTGGGCCCGTTGGGTGCTTTCAGAAATTCGATCAGGCATCTTAAAAAAAAGTAGGGCCTTCCGGCCTTACGCAAAAAGCTCCAGTTTCTGTTTACCCAAAAATAACTCTTTGCGATGAGCCGTATGCCCAATTATTTTTTTATGACTTGGAATTGATCATATATTAAATTCAATATTCTTCGTCACAAAATTGTACATCAGAAAGCTTGGGGCTGGAATGTGATTTCGCCCCTAGATTGTTCCTCGTGTAGAGTTGTTTTTGTTTGATTTTAATATATTAAAAGGTATATAAGGTAGGGCTGTACCGCCGAAGTAATTTAAAAATAAATTGTTCTTTATCGGACTCTTCCAAATAGAGCACTCTTATTTATTGTTAAACAAATAAAAACGCCATGGGTTTTTTCATTTCTTGACAGTTATCTAAAAATATACTTTTAAAAAATCATTAAATACCAAAAAAAATTTTATTTACAGGTGGCGGTCTTATTATTGGATCAGTGATGTCCCTATTATTTTTTAGAAGACGTGTTTGGCCTGCGTGGTTAGGCTCTGGCTTTGGCGTAGGTTTGGCTTATAATTCTTGTGAAAAAAACTTAAATTCATTAAAATGAATGAATTTGCAGACCGAGTATACGAAAAATAAATAAACATTTTAATTAAGAAACATTGCTCGTAATTATTGTGTATAATTTGCAAAATGAAAGCTCGACAAACCATGTATTTGGAGCCATTGTGTTGAAAAAAGCTTCCAATCTAGTTTATAAATCCTGATTCTCTGAAAGTGGGCATAGCAAGGTAATTATTAAATTATAATTTTTAAATGCAATGGGTAAGGAAAAATCAGCCAGGGGTGTCTCATTTTAGGACTTAACTACATCAAGTTTGCTGATGTAGCCTCATCTGATTGATCTGATCTGATTTTTACATTCGTTCACAAAGTGAAAAGCTTTTATTGATTTTTGTTATGTCCGTCCCTCTGTCCGTATGAACGCAATTTTTATCGCCGCCATTGAAGCTAGGACTTGAATTTCGGAATACTCGTGCATACCCGCGTTAGATAAAGTGTAAAGGGTTTTTGGGTGCGACCAACTGGAGGCTTAATTAGTATTAGAATTTGTTACCGACTACTGCTAGCCACCTACGCTGACGATACACTAACCGCTTCAGGCTGCTTCTGACGCCGTGCAAAACTCGCTGACCATATTTGAAGCCTGGACTGTAGACTAGAACGTGGACATAAACTGTGCCAAATCCGCCTGCGTCACCTTCACGTTGCGACCAAACAGCTGTCAAATTTTGGTCTTTGACGGTATGCCCATTGAGCATGCAAGCTCTCACTGCTATCTGGGCGTACATTTGGATCGCAGACTCATCTGGCGACCATACATCTCGGCAATAAGAGCCAAATGCCTTCAAAGACTTAAAAAAATCGACTGGCTGCTCGAAGCAAGCTGCACATAACCACCAAATCGCGGCTGATCAAGACACAAATAACACCCATATGGACATACGCTGTCCAAGTATGGGGTACAGCATCAGCACACCAACTAAATCGACTGCGAGTCGTCCAGTCCAGGGCAGCACGCACAGTGGCTGGTCTCTTATGGTACGTAACCGATGACGCCATAGAACGGGAACTCCGCCTCACGAAGGTTGGAGACCAAATTAATTTCTTTAGTAGCCGGTACGCAGACAGGCTTCCAGGGTTCTGGACGACCCCATCACCGAGAGGAGCCTGCTTAAAGTGCATCCCAACGACCTGCCGACCAGAAGAGTCACATAAATAGAATACTTATAATTTGTATCTTATCTAGTCAAACATAATGCATACTGTGTACCCCCCATTAAAGCTACCAATTTGTAACTAAACTTATAATAACTCTACATTCGCTTAGTGAAGATCAGAAGGCACTGATCGATTCCAGCAATCTATAAATATAAAAAATTTACGAGTTTTTAATGTTTTAATTCTTGTTGGATAACTGAATATTAATTTCGTGACATGGAATATTAAACTGTTCATGGTGCTGATCACTATCACGATGTTTTATTCTTGAGCTATGTACTGCGTTGGATTCCCGAGTTCAAATACCGGCCGGTTCAAACGCGACGCATAGGAATGTTTTGATTAACTTAATGTGAATGTCATTACAACATAAAGCAACATAAGTAACATGGCGCTGCTGTATAGCCGCACTTTATATGCGGGAGTCTCAAGTGTAATTCCCACTTTCGACGCAAGGCTTTTTCTTGTTTTTTTTTTGTTCAAGTAATTACAATTGGTTTCAGCTCTTCGCGATTTCTAAAAATAATTCTTTTCTTTTATTCGAATTTGGAGTATAATTCTTATAAAATTAAAACACCTCTCCATGGGGTAATGTTTTAGTGGCGAAAGCATATTCAAGTTCCAAAATATCTGATATCAAATTTTGCGACGAAGGATATTTAATTAAATATGTGAACAATTCCAAATTTTAAAAATAGTTGGGCATTCCGCATTTTACTCAAAATGATCCAGTGCTTTTGTAACTAACAATAACTTTTTGCGAATGTGCCTAATGTCAAGCTATTTTAATACTCGTTCACGAATTGAAAGAGTATATGAAAGCAAATTTTTTTGGGCGCTATTACAGCGGATAATATATGCCACGCCTACTGTGAGGCTGAAACATCGATAACATGCCTCAAATGGCAAATCGACTATAGGTGAATATTTCCCATAATTTTAAAGCGAGAGTCACCAAATTTGGTATGTATGAACGTGAGTTTTCGATAAAATCGATATCGATATCTGTTTTAATACTGGAGACATACATTATTTTCAGACATTACTAATGACGTCTAAAAATTGCTTACAAAATATTTTGGATACGCCCAATTGGGGCGTATATCTCGGGGCGGGTAAGAATTTTAGAGCTAGGGTCACCAAATTAGGTATGCAATTTTATGATGACATCTTCTAAATATCAAGCTGACAAATTTCGGCTACTTCCACTTCCGCCCCTACAAATAACAAAAATGGATATTTTTTCAAAATAGCAATAATAATTGGGGCCGCTTTCATATGTTTAAAATTGCTATTATACGGTGAAAAAAAAACATGGTAAGAGAGTATTGCGCAGTCGGTTGCATCCGGCTGCAACGTTCTTACTTGTTTATATTAACGATTGCATATAATTCTTGTTGGATACCTTAAGTTGAATTTCGTCACATAAGTAATGGACTGGTAGAAATTTTCGCAATCACTTTTTTGTCGATTTGACGACTCTGTATTGTATCGATTTTTAGTTCTACTACGCAGTTTACGTTTGCGGTAGTCCTGGGTTCGATTCCCGCCCCAGACACAAAGTTTTTATTTATACAGTGCTATTGTTATTTTGGAACAATCTGGATTCCAAAATAACAATAGCATTGTGTAACAAAATTAAATTTTGAATTTTTTTGTTTATTTAATCTACTTTTCCTGATACCCCAGGCCTCAGATGAGAAAAAACCCACTTTAAAAATTGTTCTATGGTGAGACTTTAATTTGTATACTCTGGACCCATTGAAAATGGGTAAAAAGGGTATAATGGTTTTGTGCAAATGTATGTAACAGGCAGAAGGAAGATTTTAAATTGTTTCAGATTTTGGATACATCCTCCCAAAACGCAAATCAAATACTACAGACTTGCGCTTTGGTTTGTACATATATTTGGATAATCTTGTTAACGACTGAAAATTTCATAACGATCATACTCTTAGTTTAGAAGTTATTCAAGAATTCATTTTCCATATTGGGGCCGATGTTGCGTGCTTTGGTGTGAGTGTGTAGGTGTGACTTTGTGAATGTGTGTATGAATGCAAAGAGGTTTAAATATATGTAACGACAGCTCGCCGCTGGGTTCAGGGTATCTCCTAGTCCGGGACACCCGACTACAGCCTTCTTACTTTTTTTTAAACCTTTGTTTCAAAGGCTAATCAGTCATATACACTTTTGAATTTAAATCATTGGTTTTTTAACTAGATATTTTTGCATTAAGAAAATCATAATTTGTTGTGCGTCATTTCTAACGAGTTTTTGACTTTAAAATTCAAGAAAAAGTCGAAAAAAAATTGTGTTTTGTTTCTCACCCGTGCATATACATAGTTGCATTAATTAGGCGTGTTTTAAGATATTAATCATGGACGTCGATGGACATTTTAATGCTAGGTACGTTTTAGTCGATAAAAATGATTTCTTTGCCAAATATTCTATGAAATTCGGCCTTTAAAGCCCCAGAATTAATTAATTCTGGCTGTTTGATTTTATAATCACATGAATATATTACTGGAGCATCAATTAAAATATCGTTCACTAAAATTAATGCAGAACCGACCAATTTATATATTATTGGACGTGTACTAACGGCAGTACATTCAAGTGGCCCAACGATACCTAGCAAGGACTTGTTAACGCGTGGACCCAGGCAAAATGCTACCCACCTCCCGCTCAACTGACCGAGGGGCGCGCCGCATAACGTGCGGTGACGAAAATCACGAACAATTAGAAAGGTGAAAACAATAGACTTTTTAAACTAGGTATGGTTAGCATAGTTACTATTACGGGCTTGAAGAGATAGTGGTAAAAAGTTTGTAGTAATTCTGCTCGGTACTGCAAAACTAATCCAGCTGATCAATACGGAAGAATCAATTTGCCTATTAATTAATTTGTGTAAGAAGATTACACCAAGCACGGTTCTACGATCAGAAAGAGAGGGAAGATTTATTAGTAAAAGTCTACCAAAATAAGAAGGCATGCGTGCATTAGGATTCCAGTTGTAGCCCTGGGCAAATAGCAGAAATTGTACCTGATGAACTTTGTATTGGGGACACCATATACAATATCCATACTCAAGAATTGGACGGACAAGTGAAGTGTAAAGAGTTTTAGTAACGTAGGGATCGTTAAATTCTTTCGACCAGCGCCTAATGTAACCCAGAACACCAACGGCTCGATTAGCAGCAGAAGAAATATGTTTGTCAAACATAAGCTTGGGATCTAAAATGATACCCAAATCATCAACCGATTCAATACGATCAAGAAGGGCGTTCGCCTATAAAGAGACCTTAATTTACACTTACTGCAATTAAGATTTAATAAATTTACTTGACACCAAGTTTGAAAACTGTCAAGATCAAATTGCAACCTTTGACCAGATAGAAAATTAGAAGACGTCAGGCAAAGTTTTACGTCATCGGCATACATAAGCACCCGAGAGTGACAGAAGGGTGGTCATTTATGAACAATGTGAATAACAACGGACCAAAGTGACTTCCTTGTTGTACTCTGGAAGTGACATTAACAGGATTAGAGACGAAGCCTTTAAAATAAACTATTTGCAGATCCCAAAAGATGAAGTTTATGCAGTAAAAGCGAATGATTAACTGAGTAACAAGTAACTGAAATCAGTGTAAATAACATATGTCTGCATTTTATTTTAAAATCCCGTGATAACAAAAGACGTGAAATTATAGAACAACAAAGATGTTGCAGTTGAGAAGTTATTAATTTCTTAAAAATCTTAGGAAAAGCAGACAACTTAGAAATACCTCTATAGTCTCACAACAGAGATTTTAGTGGCATAGCGACCAAATGGCGGTCTTTTGAGCCAAAGAGCTCCCTATGGGGACAAGAGTCGCTCTGCCTCCCTTATAAAGGAGAGCAGATCCCTTGTCGAGGAATTTCTGATCTGTGCTGGAGTAACAAATTCTCTGCATAGATACTTCCTCCTACTCCAAATAATAGCTGGGCAGCCACATAAAATGTGCTTTGTTGTCTCGTCATCCTCTCTGCAGAGCCTACACTCTGTGTCAGGGTCAGGTGCATTTTGTGGAGGTGATACTTGACTGTGTGGTGTCCCGTGAGATAGGACACCAAGAGCCGTAGTTCCGCCCTTTAAAGATATTTGGTCGTTCTACCTGTATGTGGGCTGCTCTTTAGCTTGACGTAACCCAGGTCTCGTTGACCAGTAGATTCCCCTCTCCTACCATTCCTCTATCAACTCTTTGGCAGAGGCCCAGCTTAACCCACAAAAGGGTTCAGGTCCAAGAAGAGGGGTTGCAGAACCAGCCCTAGCTAGCCCGTCCGCAACTTCGTTTCCCGAAATTCCGGAATGCCCTGGGACCCAACAAAGTGTGACCCGGTTTCGATGTGAGAGGGGCTGGAGACAATTCCAGCAATCCTCAACCAATCTCGAAGTAATCCTCCGTGAGGAAAGAGCTTGAATGGCTGCTTGGCTATCTGAAAAGATATTTATGGTGGCTCCTCTTATCCACTTGTCAAGGATATGTCTGAAGCAGGAGTCAATGGCAAGGATCTCAGATTGAAAACCACTGGGCCAGGTACCCATTGCAATCGAGATTTTGGTGTTTGGTCCTGTGATCCCCGCACCAAGCCCTTGATGAGCTTTTGATCCGTTTGTGAACCACTGCAGGCTCACGCGATCATTTCAAGGGTTGCCATCATCCCATTCCCTACGGTCTGGAATAATAGTCCTAAATTTCACCCACAGGAATAGTTTTTACTAGACTAGCATGACCTATGTCTGCTGCTAGCAACTCATTTCGGAGTTTAATCCTCAGAAGGCTCAAAGAAGCTACCTTCTTTATTCAAATGCAGTGGATTCAGTCCTAAGACTGTCTTTAGTGCTGCTGTAGGACATGTACGCATGGAACCCGTGAGGGATAGGCATAAGAGCCGCTGAAGTTTGGTGCATTTTTGTATGGCGGTAGCCTGCTGGACCATTGGGCACCAGACGAGGGCAGCGTAAGTGACAACAGGCATAACCATCATACTAAAAAACCATCTGATGGCTTTGGAGTCTAAAACCCACGATTTACCAAAGAGCGGACGACATGCATGAGTACCTTTGGTCAACGTTTTGTCTAAATGCGAGTTCCAGTTAAGTTTCTTATCCAGATTAACACCGAGATATTTTACCTCCCAAGAGAGCTCGACGGGTGTCCCACCGATGTAGAGCTGACCGACATACTGTAGATGCTGACGAACGATAATCGCCTTCTGTGGGTTGATATTGAGACAGAGGCAGAGGCCCAGCTTAACCCACAAAAGGGTTCAGGTCCAAGAAGAGGGGTTGCAGAACCAGCCCTAGCTAGCCCGTCCGCAACTTCGTTTCCAGAAATTCCGGAATGCCCTGGGACCCAACAAAGTGTGACCCGGTTTCGATGTGAGAGGGGCTGGAGACAATTCCAGCAATCCTCAACCAATCTCGAAGTAATCCTCCGTGAGGAAAGAGCTTGAATGGCTGCTTGGCTATCTGAAAAGATATTTATGGTGGCTCCTATTATCCACTTGTCAAGGATATGTCTGAATCAGGAGTCAATGGCAAGGATCTCAGATTGAAAACCACTGGGCCAGGTACCCATTGCAATCGAGATTTTGGTGTTTGGTCCTGTGATCACCGCACCAAGCCCTTGATGAGCTTTTGATCCGTTTGTGAACTACTGCAGGCTCACGCGATCATTTCAAGGGTTGCCATCATCCCATTCCCTACGGTCTGGAATAATAGTCCTAAATTTCACCCACAGGAATAGTTTTTACTAGACTAGCATGACCTATGTCTGCTGCTAGCAACTCATTTCGGAATTTAATCCTCAGAAGGCTCAAAGAAGCTACCTTCTTTATTCAAATGCAGTGGATTCAGTCCTAAGACTGTCTTCAGTGCTGCTGTAGGACATGTACGCATGGAACCCGTGAGGGATAGGCATAAGAGCCGCTGAAGTTTGGTGCATTTTTGTATGGCGGTAGCCTGCTGGACCATTGGGCACCAGACGAGGGCAGCGTAAGTGACAACAGGCATAACCATCATACTAAAAAACCATCTGATGGCTTTGGAGTCTAAAACCCACGATTTACCAAAGAGCGGACGACATGCATGAGTACCTTTGGTCAACGTTTTGTCTAAATGCGAGTTCCAGTTAAGTTTCTTATCCAGATTAACACCGAGATATTTTACCTCCCAAGAGAGCTCGACGGGTGTCCCACCGATGTAGAGCTGACCGACATACTGTAGATGCTGACGAACGATAATCGTCTTCTGTGGGTTGATATTGAGACCCACATCTGTGCATCATCTTAGGGCCGTGTTGAGTGCTGTTTGCATCAATTCGATGATGGTTAAGCCGAACTTTCCGGAGAATATTATTGCCAGGTCATCGGCATAACCCCTGTGGACACCCTTTGACCGCTCGGATGCGAACAGTGATGGCGTCCAGGGAAGATCTAATAATCTAATATAATCTTATTTCCTTCGTCTCGAATGTCTTTTCAATCTTACTGACTATATGATGATGAGCGACCTCTGTCGATCTGCCTTTGTTGTATGCGAATTGTGTATGGTGCAGGGGATTGGTATCTTGCAATCTGCACCGGATATGCAAGTCCAACAGGCGTTCTGCGGTCTTAAGCAGAAAGGATGTAAGGATAAATGGTCTTACGACTTAGATTGATCCAAGGGTCGGTTCCCTTGCTTGGGAATAAAAACCACATTTACCTCCCTCCAAGAAAGCGGAATATCGAGAGAACGATTTAATGGCCCACCTGACCTTGTCAACGTCGAAGATAACACCTGACAAACTGAAACCACGTCTAGCTGGTGGTCCAGTATCCCCTTTATTACAGGGATTTTGTCGGTTTATAAGAGAACCAGGGAAATGCACCTGAAGCAGTAGCTCTAGCGTTTCCCGTCGATCCTGTGTGTAAGAACCAACTGTTCTTTTTAGGAGCCCCACACCTTTACATGACCCTCTGGCCAATACCTTTTGCAATCTTGCTGCTTCTGGAAGTGACTCCACACTTTCCGTATGTGTCCCATGAGTCTCTATTTGACTTGGCCCTGTTAAAGAGCCGTCTAACTTCCTTCATTTGACCTTCCTCTACCAGGGAACCTCACTTTTCGCCTGATGGGGTCATGGTATGAGGTTAAAAGCACATCTTGAAGTTGTCTTGACGCCAATTCTATCTCCCTCGTGGAGTTAAAGCTGACAGCAAGTTGATCAGCCTTCGAAGCCACTAAGGTTTTGTACAAGTCCCGCGATTGTTTATGCTATGATCAGCATCTCACTTCCCGCCCAACAGACCGAGGGGCACAGTCGTATAACGTACGATACGAGTCACGAAGTACAAAACGAATATAAACTATCTACAATCTACTTGCTAAATAGCTTAAGAGTAAAGACTTAATACGAGGAAGGGAAGACTCCGAACTGATCACTCCGTAATGTTTGTTAAAATCATCACAAAGGACGCGGACGGGTTCATGCAGGGCATAGTTAGTTAAGCAATGGTTAAGTACTAAGGGTTTAAATTACGTATTAGTCTGGTTGGAACCGAGAAATTTAATTGGCTTATCAACTCAGATGAATCGATTACGAGTAATTAAATTATGGACAAAGATTACGCCAAGCATAGTTCTCCGATTTTTTAGAGAGGGGAGATTTATCAATAAGAGCCAAGAGCAAAAAGAGTATGATGGCAACCTAAGATCAGGATCCCAATTTAGGCCACGAAAGGCAAGTAATACAAATTTCTTTTGTAGCCTTGTTGACTATGGTCGTAACATGAGAGTCAAATTTCAGTTTATGATCAAAAACGACGCCTAGATCATTAATAACTCTATCGGTATTATTTACCCGTTCAAGCAGTATGTTACCTAGATTGTACGAAAACATTTGAGGAGAGCTTCGGTAAAAAGTCATTACCTTGCACTTAGAGCAATTAAGATTTAATAGGTTATCTTGACACCAGGACTCAAAGGCGTCAAGATCGGCTTGTAAGAGATTACTTGAAGTCATATTCTTATATGTAATGCACAATTTCACATCATCGGCATACATTAGCACACGGGAGTGTGAATGAACCGAGCGAAGCTCATTAATGAAAAGAGAAGCGGACCAAGATGACTTTCCTAGGGAACCCCAGATGTCATACTGATAAAGCTAGAATATACATTTCTAAAAAGAACCCTTTGGGATATATTTCTCAGATACTCTGAAATCCAGTTAATAAGATTTACTGGGAAGCCAAGTAGGCATAATTTCTGGAGTAGCAAGGACTGGTTTTCTGAGTCAATAGCCTTGCTGAAATCAGTATAAATAACATCAGTCTGAATTTTGTTTTTGAAGCCATCAATTACCAGAGAAGAGAACTCTAGAAGGTTAGTGGTTACAGATCTACGTTTCATAAACCCATGCTGGGAAGGTGAAATAATAGAGCTGCATAAATGTTGCAGTTGAGATGTTATAATTCTCTCAAAAGCTTTTGGTATTGAAGACAATTTGGAAATAGCTCTGTAATTTTCGACAACAGTCTTTTTGCCTTTTTTACGGAGAGGGATGATAAAAGATTCCTTCCAAATAGCAGGAAAAGATAAGGTGTCAACAGACAACTTAAAAAGTTGTAGGATGGGCTTGCAAAGTGATTTTGCATAGTACCTGAGCACACAGGCTGGAACACCATCAGGACCAGGTGAAGACACTGGTTTGATTGTGATAAGGTCACAAAGTAGCGAACTTTCCGTAATGATAGGGCACAAAATGCAGTTTGAGGACTGTAACTGATGTGGGTAAGGCTGATTATTCCTAGTGGATGTGGAATAAGTAGTTTGCAAAAATGATGCAAACAGATCGGCAGTTGATCAGTGTTTGATCAGTGTTTGCACTCGCGTTTTCAAACGTTATTTTGGAATGGAAAATAGACAGCTTTCGTTTAGAATTACCAAATCTTAAAAATTGCTGTGGATTTTGTGAAATTGAAGCCGACAACGGCGAAGATAATTTGCGTAGCATACGAGATTAAGCTTAAAGAAGTCAGATCTGGCAATTGCATAACGGGAGAAATCACCAGGATTTCCCGTTTTTAAAAAATTTTTATAATATCATGACTAAACATTTTTTAATCTGAGTAATTCTTTTGAGAACCAAAGAGGCTGATTAGACGTCGTCGGATACACAAGAGGAACACAGACATCAAAATGTGAACTCATGATATTGTAAAAAAGTTGAATGGCAATATCTGTACAATTGTACAGTTGAGACCAGTCGGTATGCTGAATAAGATCATTACGAAAACAACGGGTACCGTAATAGGCACGGGAGCAGGAATTTCAATGACCAGATCCAGAGTGAGTCAATCCTGTGTACAACATTGCTGGAGGAGTCCAACACAAAGATCAAATAAAGAGATCTGTCCTTTGAGTTGCGCACTGGATTAACCTGAGCAAGGGACAACTCATGTATACCGCCAATAAAGTCATGTGTCTTAGAAGGCAAGAGAAAATTAGAGTGATGACCAAGCTACGTCAGGAAGATTAAAATCGCCAAGGACAACCAAAAGGTCCCTATCTGATAGTAGGGAAGAGGGTGATTGGATGGCGGAAAGGTGATGTAAATAAATAGACATATCAGACAGCGGGGGAATGTAAGAGCAAGTTATATAAATACAAAAATTTCCCAAACAGACTTTTACTCCAACGAACTCAATGTCAAAAGGTGGAAGCTGAATGGACTCAGATGAAAAGGCGGGCTCGACTACTATAAGGACACCTCCTCCAGCACGAAAGAATCGAGCATCTAAAACAGTTGTATTTAGACGCGAAAACTGCCTAATCTGAAATGTCCGGTTTTAACCACGTCTCGGTAAAAGCAATTATACTAAAATCGAAAGACACACTATCTACTTAGAGATTAGTGAGTTTAGAATTAAGACCTCTAACGTTTTGATAGGCAAATTCGGTGGAGGTTACTAGTTTTTTGGTGGTAACAAAATCGGAGCCCGATTTTTCTTTTTGGCTTTGTACTCGAATTACCATAATTAAGTGTTTAGGCCAAAACTGTTAACAACAAATGTTGGTAAATGTAAATGTTTTAAAGGATGATTAACCCCTGAATAGGCAAATTTAAACTTTTCCACTGTTATACTTGCGGCTGGAATTTTAGCCTGTATATAGGGCTTAACATCATCCGATGAGAAATGAGGGTAAGCCTAGAAACAAAAACGTGTTTTTTTGGTGGAACACCAATTACACATGTCCGACAGTTGGGCAACTATCCTCAGAGGCAACTATTACAGCCGATGGACCGGATAGTAAATTTTCAGTTAGTTGTTGCGTAACGGGGGCGGACGAGTCGGACAAAACGCCTGATTTGGCTTTCTCCGATCTTACACATTCTGTAACCGAACTTGTGTCAACATCAGAATTCGAAGCTACAGGGGTAGAAAACGAAATAAGCTGCTGTGCCACCGGAGTAATAGGCTGCAGACTCATATTCGAAGGCTGAAGGGAACTTGGCAACGGCAGATCACGAGGAGCGGTCTTTTTACGCCTAGGAGACCCACCCAATAGTTTTAATCCATTGAACCATGGCTGTAAGCTGATCGTTAAGTTTGCGAAATCCAGCAATCAGACTTTTAAAGTGCGCCCTCGTTTGCTTCATAAAAGCTCGCATTTCACCTTCAACCTCCCTACACGAGACACAACTATGCAATAAGCCATTACATTGGGCTATAGCATTCCCCACTAGCCCCGAGTTACCTGCATATTTCGCATGTACAACGTTATCACAAAGTCAACGGGGTATGCTAGATTGTGTAGCAGTGATCTGCTGTTGGCAAGCTTTTTTAAAACAGATAATTTGGTGACTCATTTTCTTTGAAAAATTTACCAGTTTTACGACGGTACCAACGCACGCTAAGAGCAAACAGACTGTTAGAATGGGTGCTTAAGAGTCTGACAGCAGCATTACAATTAGGCAATAGATAAAGATAAACGCTTATGCACATAACTATAAGCGGGAGAGCTTAACTGTTACTCGTTTGCGAAAATAGCGAGACAGAAAGACACAACGCCTGCAAGATAAGCACAGGAAAAAAAGTAAGGCTTACCCAACAACAAAGTTACACTCAAACGAATAGACCTCAAAACATAAACGAAATTGCAATTGCAATTGGTACACAAAAAACTATTATTTAAATACACGGCATGCACTCGCGACACGACCACGGAAAACAGCAGACAATATATATAATAATTAAAAAATAATTTTAAAAAATTTATGAATAATATAAATGATAAACACCAGAAAACTATATCTATATATCTATTTGATACATCTAATTGACTACACAAAAGATATTCAAGAAGGCATTCACCCCTTTCGTTGACGTCACTATTACCCCAGATAGTGGGATGGCCGTTGGCATCACAGCCAATGACTAGCTGTTTGTTCGTCCTCGGCAGAAGTCGACGAGCCGCTGAACCTTCCTCGGCAGTGCATCGTCGGTGTCGCCAGGGAAATATGCAGACGCCACTACAATTTCCTTAGCTCCCTCTGCCGTAGCCACCTCAATGGTTGACGAAACTAGGTCCCTGGAGATAAAATTTGTTAGAGGAAAGTGCCTTACGTTTTTATCCAGAAGGATAGCTGTGCGAGGCGCTCCACCCAATCGGTCATATAACAACTTTCATGGCTCTTGGAGGAGAGCCAGGTTGATGTGTTTCTCGGCGAAATCCTGTACAAGTTGGTCGACGCTCCTCTAGCGTGGTGCAGGTTAGCCTGAAGCACCTTGATTGTGCTAATTTTTCCTTCGCGTAGTGTTGCACAACGCAACCGCTTTTGCCTTATCGGTAGTCGTTCCGACGAACACCATACGCTTTGTACTTCAATGTACTTTGCACCTTGCTAGCTGCCAGTCGCTGCTGCTGCGGCCCCTGTTAGACCAGCGCCTCTGCTAGAAGAGGCGACCACGACCTGCCTTGATTGATTAGGTCCTGCCAAAACAGTACCAGACTTTTCCGCCGCACTGAAACAGCGAATGCAGCGACGCGTCATCCACCATGATGGCTAAGTGCAGCATGGCACCACTCGTGGTCCGCTGCACTAGCCTCCATTGGCTGGTGCTGAAGTCGTTCTGGGCACATATGTGCGCCAGTCGCGATGAAACCGAGCTTAACACCGCTCACCAGCCGACTGTACGATGGTCCTGTCGACTCTGAATGAGTATTTTTCGGTCTCTAAGACAAATCCCGCTCCGGGATTGGCGTCAGCGGGGCAGCTGCTCTAGGAAGCCCTTTGGCGATAGCTGCTTCGAACAACTTCTTTTCGCGGTTTGTCATTTTAATAATGGCGATCTCAGGGTCTAAATGTAGACGTGCTACCTGAGTGCCTGCATCTGTCAGACCGGATCTCTGAGAGATCTCACTGGATCGGTGAGTGTGACGCCAGGGTCCGATTCAGAGACCAATACCTCTATCGGACCCTGCCGGGATAAACTTTTTTCTCGACGAGAGAGTGGCACACTCCAACTCTTTATCTAAGGAAGTTTGTGGTCCTCCGGATCCTTCCCTTGGTGAGCAACATCACCACTTAGCGGGCTGGAGGCCGGCAGCCCTACAGCTGCGGTGCCAAAAATAAGCTCAACCGTGCAGGTTGAAGCCTGGGGTGATGCTATTTGAGCCGCATCTGATTAATTATTTTTATTAATATTTTGGTTCATTTTGAATCCCACGAGTGAACGGGAAGGGGAGTACACCCACGGCATAGCTCGTCTACCGCGGGAGATCGAAAAATAAAACCAAGAGTCGGTGTAATTTGATATCTATAAGCAAATAGAATTGTGACAGAAAGTCAGTGTTAATGATTGGCGTTTGCACATCAGCGATGATAAACGACCAACTAAAGGTACGACCCAGACCCAAGTCGATTTCTAGGTTGAGATTTGCCGCCCACCAGCTGAGGACCTCGCTAATGGCTGATAGTTGAACTGTTGGTGGTGTCGGCAACCTGACTGGCATTTACGTGCGTGATCACCAAATTGCTTTGATAGAAACAGAATATCTTCGTCGACATCTCTAGGCTTTGGTGTGCAAGAAGCGAGCGTCTGTTTTGAGACTCGCAGATCGTACTGCAGTTTATCGACTTTCTGCAAAAGCGTTTGCAAAGCGAACAATTTTATAAATTAAGGCATTTGTTACTTACCGCGTCGACATTCTGCTGATTTTTGTCCGGTATCTTTGCGAGCTCATTTAATTTGTCCTCCTTCCAGACAGAAATAAGCGGGCGAATCGACATTGGCAGCTCGGCGATAAAAAGATTGTGTATAACGGCTTCATCCTCAGGAACGGGTATTAAACGACGCATGTATGAAAGAATCTGCGACGGCTTTTTCCCAGTCGTATCGCGACCTTGCAAAAGTCTGTTTAGTCTTGAGTCGTCTGATTCCGCAAATGTTTCGAGGTTTCGTTCTTTCATCGCGTCGTATCTATTTTGCAGAGGTGGCTGTATGATGAGATCCTCTATGGTGAGGGTGACATTCTCTTCAAATGCACTGAGACCAAGTCGAATTTGCGATCGTCCGCCATAACATTGTGCATAAAGAACAGACGCTCCAATTGTGCAAACCAAAGATGAGGGTTACATTTGTTGAATTTTGGAATACCAATTTGTGGGCATTGCTGCAGATTTCCCGTTGCTGGTTCGTCATTGTCACCGGTTGGGGGTGTTTTTGACATAGACAGCAGAAAATAGCGCTCGTTTAGCATGTGTTGTTGTGTATGAACGTTCGGGGTTACCACTTTTGCCTTTTGGGCAATAACAATTTGTATAAAGAGAAGAATATTTGCCGCCAATTATTATTTAAATTCGAAACGTATTTTCAAGTTAAATTAATAATTTCTGTTAATTTAAAAAAATGTGATCTCAACAACATTATATTCAGAATTATCGTATTATTAGAAAGTTATGTGCTATCGATACCAGAGATGAAAAAAATATCGATACACGATACCGACGATAGTCGGCCATTAATAGAGGGAGAAAAGTTTTTTAAGCTCTCTTTTTTTTAGCTCATACTCATTCGCTAAGCCTGTTACACATGCTATCTTTTAGAAAATACACATTAGAATAAAATTAAAAGTTGTGGCCTAATGTTGGTTTTGCCTATGTAGAAAGCTGTGTAAAATTCGTGTCAGCCGCCGATAACATTCTTAAAAAACTTTCCTACAAACGAATTCGTGAGCCGTAGATATATCGTTGCTGATATTGGTGTGCGTTCACACACACACACAAAAGGTTTTGTCTGGAACTGTGCTTTACTTCGGCGTCACTATCTTCCGATTGATAAATATGGTGAAATTCTAGGGATCGCGTTCACGGTGCAAATACACAGTGAAAATAACACGCAAAAGGAGACAGCTTTATATTTGTTAATACGCAATATAGAATACCGGGATAAAACAAATTGCAGCACACGAAGACATACATACATTATAATATCGGCGAACGTGCAGACATACAGAATCACGCGACAGTCTGAAGTCGAAAGGTTTTTTCTCTGGCATACTCGAACTCGCAATCGCACATATACTTATTTGATGAGCCTAAATATCAACGCAAAATATGGCTAGCGACGCGTGTAAAATTTGCAGAAAGAAACAACGGGATACGGAACTGGCAGACTGGGTTCAGTGTGACGTTTGTGACAGTTGGTATCACTTATAGTGCGCAAGCGTCCATGAAAGTGTGAAAAGCACACAATGGGCCTGGGCATTATGTATCACAAGTAGTACAAGTGCAGGAATACAACACCTGCAACACTTGCAATGCAACGATCACATTTAGGTGCTGCTAGCGCCAGCTCATTAGTGGAACACATAAGAGAGCAATCAACCACGCCACCAGCGGATTTGTCGGGCAGACAAACACTCATAGACATGTCGAATTTAAAGCTATCTAAAGTCTTGAAGCCTCCCGCAAATACTTCCACGATAAACATCAGCCACAGTCAACTGATGCTGAACATGCTGAAGGAAAAGAAGGTCGCAGAGCAAGAATTCATTTAGGGGAAATACAAAATTCTTCATATGTACCTTGATTGGGCCAGCTACAAGATTTGAAGAAAGTGCCTGGGCGAAGACTGAACCTCTGATTCAGGAGCACAGGACAAAATCCGGGAAGTGCAGGAACAGATGAAACAGCACCTGCACAGCGTTTGAGCGTAGCCGACACAAGTATGATAAGCGTGCGTTGCCTGCCAATTTATATAAGCAGAAAATGTTTATTTATTAAAATTCACTTTTGAGCGAAAAAATGATGTGTAATGCAAGACAACATTTCTAGTGTGGCTATTCAAGTGGCTTTTCGCTCTTCAAGGCGAGTAATAAAGCCAAAGCCAAAAGATTATTATTAGTAGGGTTAAGAGTAATGTTAAATACCGCGAACGGAGGCGCTGAAGACGATATCGAGCCCAGCTTCGCACCACGAAGGCAAAAGTTCCGTGGTGAAAAACGGATTGCGAGTGTCGAGAGGCTTGAGTATCGGGCGAGCGAAACGAAAAGACGCGTGAAAGAGCGACGAGCGAGAAATACACTCAGACACAGCACTTCAGTGGCCGGATTTTCAAATGTGGAAATATACTTCGGGTACAAAAATGCCTGAAGGGGAAGGCACGTGACCTGGTCAAGGATAAACTGCTTTTGAATGGTATGGTACCTGATATTATTAGCACTCTAAAAATTTTCTTTGGTAGACCAGAACACATACTTGAGAGAATGATCGACAAGGTAAGGAAGTTACCTCCACGCAAGGATAAGATAGAGTCCATCATCGAGTTCGGAGACAATGGAGACATGCAAGGTGGAAGCACACTTCAACAATCTGATGTTGGTAAAAGAGCTAGTTGACAAAACTGTCAAATCAACATAAGCTCAGCTGGGCCATGCATCCTCGCGGCGACGCAGTGCCTCCAATCAAAGCTTTCAGCGACTGGTTATATCGTATAGCAGAGGAGGCGTCGACTATAGTAACGCCTTCGTCATATAAGGTTAGTTGACTCAACACACATAACAGCTGTGAGCCAGAACGGCGATGTGCTCAGCAACAACATCGAAAAAGAACCAGAGAACCAAAAATTGACGAACAAGTGCAAAATCTCTTAACAAAGGGCTACGCGATTCAATTGACAGATGTATATTTACTGCGTTAAATCCAAACAAGCCTATCAAAATAAGGCTAGTCTGGGAGGCGGCAGCCAAATCGCATGGAACATCATTAAATGACCACTTATTAAGCGGCCTAGATTGTCTGAATCCACTCGTCGCTGTTCTGGTAGCCTTTAGAGTCGGAATAGTGGGAGTCTCTGGCGACATCGGGAAATGTTCCACCGAATCAACATCCGCAGCATGCGCAAAGCTTCGACGGTACGACAAGAACAACAATAAGATGACCGTATACGTTATGCGCGCTATAACTTTGAAGATCTGCTGTGCGCCGTTCGTAGCGCATTATGTGCATGACAAAAACGCCGAAATCAAACATCTTAATTATGAAGCTTAAGTATGAAGCTATAACCAGAGCGCACTACGTGGAAGATTTCATCGATAGCTTGGGAAGCGATCAAGAAGCAATCGATGTATCCAACCACTTTTGGAAGTCTGGTGCCAAAAGAAACAGCTACTGCCCCAGGAAGCTACTATCTAGATTCAAAGATGCTACTCACATAGGCTGCTTGGAGCAAGTCGCGTCGAGCTGCATGCCTTTGTAGACGCAAGCGAGCACGCTTACTCGGCTGCTTACTACCTACGAGTGTAACAAGGTGATGATGTCCATGTGGTGTTGGTGGCCGTAAAAAGCAAGGTAGCACCACTGAAGCCTTTATCAATCTCACGCATGGAATTCCAGGCAGCTGTAACAGGAGAAACTACGGAAACTTCGTATCGACAGCTCTACATACTGGTCGGACTCAAAAACAGTCATCCAGTGACACGTAACTTTCAACAGTTTGTGATGCATAGAGTCGGGGAAATATTGGAACTCTCTTACGTTGAGCAATGGCGATGGGTTCCAACAAAATTTAACGTCGCTGACGGGGCTACAAAAGTGAGCAAGACTTCGCAGCTAACACAATGGCTAGGTAGACCTGACTTCCTAAGGACCTCGAGCAGATACACCCCAACGCCCTGACACAACGATTGACACAACGGAACTTCGTAAGAACGTTTTTGTACGCCGCAAAACAACCGAAACTAGGCTCGGCATAGAGTATTTTTCCGACTGGTATCGCCTGTATAGAGCTATAGCAACATTCATGCTGTACGTCGAGCGGCTTAGAGAAAAATATGACAAACGCGCCAAGCCAACTACTGTAACGACAGTGCACATAAAAGCAGCACAAAGTTACTGTATGCACAAGCACGTTTACAGAATAAGACAGTGCATTAGCTTCAGATCTGCCTCTTAGTCGATGAAGCAAACTGATTGGGCATTATGTATACTTGGATAGTGCAAATATTTCGCGTGTACAAGTATGAATGAATGCGGTCGATTTCAAGGAAGATGCTATTGTCCTCTTTACTGTATGCACAAGCACGTTTACAGAAGAAGCCAGTGCATTAGCTTCAGATCTGCCTCTTAGTCGATGTAGCAAACTGATTGGGCATTATATATACTTGGATAGTGCAAATATTTCGCGTGTACAAGTATGAATGAATGCGGTCGATTTCAAGGAAGATGCTATTGTCCTCCCGCCTGATAGTCAAGTAACTTTATTGTTGGTAAAATATCAGCTTGCTCACGAAACTGTTATAAATGACTTAAAAGGATCCTTTTGCATTCCCCGTCTACGGGTTCTATATAAATCTGTAACGAAGAATTGCCAAAAATGTAAAGTGACCGGAGCCAGATTAGGTAGTTTTGAAAAACTGTTAACATATACGGGAGTTGACTACTTCGGCCCTGTACTTGTCAACTTTGGCAGACGCAAAGAGAAAGGATGGGTCGAGCTTCTTACATGCCTAATATTACCGGCAATTCATTTCGAGCACAACTCATGTGCCTCGGCAACTTTATGGCACTACGGAGTCCGAGGGAAATATACTGTGATAATGGGACGAATCAAAGTAACAGAGAAGGTCGTACGTGAAGAACTCGTCAAGACCGACTTTGACAAAATTATTGTCAAGTACGATAGCGTCAAGTAGCGATTCAACACGGTGCGGTGCACATGGGTGGTGCATGTGAGCGCCTTGTACGCACGACAAAGACTGTACAAGAAAAATTTGTCCAAACTACTCCTTCAACGACGAAAGCCTGAGCGCACTGATGGAAACACAGTTCATCATGAATTCGCGTCCGCTCACCTTCGTCAGCCTGGACTCAATAGATGACATCGCACTCACTCCAATTTTTATTGGGCACGATAAATAGCTGCAAGCCGTTTTCAACAACTAGAACAGACTTGAGACACTGCTGGCACCAAGTATAACTTTTTGGAGATCGTTTTTGTCATGCTGGGTGAAAGAATATACGCCAGTGCAGTTCTAGACGCAGTAAATTGTTCCAAAAATGTCCTCCAACAAATTGAATTAGAATGTAATGTGCTATCGATACCATAACTGAAAAAAGGAGCGATACACGATACCGACGATAGTCGGCCATTAATAGCGGGGGAAAAAAGCCGAAAGTTTTTTAAGCTCTCTTTTTTTTTAGCTCATACTCATTCGCTAAGCATGTTACACATGCTATCTTTTAGGAAATAAACATTGGAATAAAACTAAAAGTTTGCCGATGTAGTAATCTGTAAACAACTCGAGACCGCCGCCGACAACAAACACTTTTTATTGTTTAAGATTGCTTATGTTGCATTACGATGAAAAAAGATCTTACAGATGATACGTGCTTCTATCGTTGTCGGCTTTGCGATCGCGGCCGATAGATCGAAGCGAGGGTTGATACAGACTTTTTCGTATTCTTAGAATTTTTATGTGGCTGTTTGGGCACTTGTTATATATATCTTAAGTTGATCACAACTTGATCAACGGGCTTTGTGATCGCGGCCGATAGATCGAAGCGAGGGTTGCCACAGACTTTTTCGTATTCTTAGAATTTTTATCGGCTGTTTGGACACTTGTCATATATATCTTAAGTTGAGTTTTGTCACAACTTGGTCAACTGGTAATGTGGTGCAGTATAAAATCCAGCTAAAATTATTATTTTTACTTATTCAATTATCTGTAGACACTCTTGGACAAAGTAATATGACAGAATATGGGAATCAAATTAAACCCTTTTTTTTATCAAACTAATGATTACCATATATAACCGTAAGTATATATATACACACAGAAATATATATATAATACTCAAAATTATTAACATTTTTGGTATTGCTGTTATTCTAACTTAGTGTTAATCATATGCACCAAACGCAGCGGTCTCTGTGTGTACTTTTCGGCGCTGTCGCTAAAGGGGCCGAAGTTAGAAAATCACCCAAACCACAATCCTTTTTTGTTCTACTCGTTCATTTTTAATTGGAAGTTTATGATGATTCTTATTGGATAGGTTAGGTTATTAGATAACTGAACATGAATTTCATCAAAAACGAAATTGTTGATGTGGATGATGTCAAACACGCTGTTTAGGTGAGAATAGTTAGGAAGCAGCGGCAAACTTTTTTTTTTTTGTATTTTATTTTTAATACATGTAGTGTGTGCTACATGTTTTAGTTGTTATTACCCAGTAAACGAGTATTCCGCTGTCAGTTATACCCGACCGCAATGTTTTATCTTGTTAAAGGATGTCATCAGTACTCCTGCCAAATTTGATGTCTGGCCCTGATACTTTAAGAGGTATATATATTCTCAGTTATCCTTAAAAATGTCATTAGAAATCTATTCAGCGTTCTTATCATAATCATTTTTGATCTCAGACAAGTCTTCTTAAATGACATACACGTTTTGCAAAAATTTGAATATCCTTCTTTGAGTAAAGATTTTGTAAGCATGGCTCTAAGGTTCAAAGATTGATAATAAATTGGGTTCGCGTATAAGATTTGTTTGTCAATTTTAAGCTCTTAAAATGTGTATAAGATGTGTATAAGGGCTATAGCTGCGAAATTATTTAAAAGTACATTTTTCATAATAGGCCTCTTCCGACCAGAGCACATTTATTTATTGTTAAACAAATAAAAAGCCATGGAGTTATCCATTTCTGGAAAGTAATAAAAAAAAAAATGTACCTTCAACATTTAATAAAAATCAACAATTTTTATTTACAGGACTTATTTTTGAATCAGTGATGTCCCTATTAGTTTTCCACACTAATTTATAAATCCCGATTCACTTAAGGTGAACATAAAAAGGCAAATATTATGTTGTATTTGTTAAATGTGTAATAGGTAAAGTAAAATCAGCCAATTAGATCCAGTTAAGTTGGTCCGTCTGTAAAAACGCATCTTGCACAGGGTTATCTCATTTTAGAACGTAACTACATCAAGTCGGCTTTTGTTGCCTCATCTGATTGATCTGATCTGATTTTTATAATCGGTCACAAAGTGCAAAGCATATATTAAGTTTTTGTAATGTCCGTCCGTCTGTCCATATGAACACAATTTTTTCGCTGCTATTGAAGCTAGGACTTGAATTTTGGAATATATACCTGTGTATATCCGCGTCAGATAAAGTGTTTTTATTCGAATTTGTTTTCAGTATGTAACGATTATCTTTAATTCTTGTTGGATATCTGAACTTGAATTTCCTGACATGCCAAATTAAACGGTTCGTATTGCTGACATGATGTTTTATTCTTGCAGTACGTACTGCGTTGGATTTCCGCGTGCAAATTGCGGTCGCTCCAAACGCCACTTATAGAATTTTTCACATAACTTAATGTAAAAGTCTTTACAACATAAAGCAAGTGGTAGGTGGCACTGCTATCTCGCCCGCACTTTATGTGCGGGAGTCTCAAGGTCAAATTCCACTCCCGACGGGGTTTTCTTGTTTTTTTAAATAATTACAATTTGTTTCACGATTTCTTTAAATAATATATTTTTTTTTAGTTTTTTTTTTAGAATTTTGCGTATAATTCTTATCAAATAAAAAGACCTCTCCATAAGGTAATGTTTTAGTGGCGAAAGCATATTCAAGCCCCAAAATATCTGATATACATTTTGCGACGAAGGATATTTAATTAAATATGTGAACAATTCCAAATTTTAAAAATAGTTGGGCATTCCGTACTTTACTCAAAAAGAGCCACCTTTTTTGTAACTAACAATAACTTTTTGCGAATCTGCCTAATGCCAAGCTATTTTAAAATTCATTCACGAATTGAAAGAGTCTATTGTGTTTGTGCAATTTCCGTCCGTCGGTCCATATGAACGCAACTTTTTTCAGCACTATTACAGCGGATAATATATGCCACGCCTACTGTGAGGCTGGAATATCGCTAACATGTCGATACACCTCAAATCGCAAATCGATTATAGGTGAATATTTCCCACAATTTTAAAGCTACAGTCACCCAATTTTGTATGTGGATTGCTGGAGACTTCCCTCCAATATACACTGGCCGCGCCTCGTAGAAGGCACCCCAGCCACCTCGCCCTCACAAATTGCTAAAGCCTATACATCCCACAGTTTTAGTCCCTTGGGAGAGGGGCTTTTTGATAAACTCCATATATCTCCCTCAGTTTTAAAGCTGGAGACATACATTTTTTTCAGACAGATTCTTGATGACATCCTCTAAAGGCCACGTATAAAGTGTTTTGGCTACGCCCAACGGATCGTGTCGATTCGGTAAAATCGATATATCTCCCAAAGTTTTAAAGCTAGATAAATCAATTTTTTCAGACGGATTAATAATGTCCTTCTCCAAAGATTGCAAAAAAATGTTTTGGATACGCCCAATTGAGGCGTGGGCATGCGATAATTTTCGTAAATCTTTAGGCGGCACAGCCATAAAATCCATATCTCCCAGAATTTGAGAGCTAGACTCACCAACTTAGGTAAGCAGTTTTCTGGTGACCTCTTCTAAATATCGAGCTTAAAAACTTCAGTTACTCCCGACTGCAATATCTTCCTTGTTTATATTAACGATTGCATATAATTCTTGTTGGATAACTTAAGTTGAATTTCATCACATAAGTTACTGCTAGTTGGCGTTGTTGTCTAACACGCAGTTTACGATTGCGACGGTCCTGGGTTCGATTCCCGGCCCAGTCAACGTTTTTTTTTAACTTAATCCATTGAAAATGTGTAAACGTGGTATTATAGTTATATGCAAGTGTATATAACAGGCAGAAGGAGGCATCTCCGTCCCCATAAAGTATATATATTATAGATCAGCATCACTAGCCGAGACGACTCAACAATGTCCGTCTGCCTGCATAAAGGCGTCGATCGTAGAGACTACAAAAGCTAGAGAGTTTGTGTATGCCTTACGCAGATTAAGTTTATTTAAAATTATTGATAACCCTCCCCTTCTTTTCTTATTATCGATAAATATTGGTTTTTCCCCAGTTTTGTGAGCATCCGAAAATTATAAGACGTAGTGCCACCAAATTTGGTTTAATATCTTCTCGTAAAGCATACGCAGATCGAAAGCCGCAGCTGCAGGAATATTGGCAGGGTTGCATTTCGACTTTAACTTTTAATATTTAACATTTCTAGTCTTGTTAATATTGAGGTTTTTTTTTCTATTTATAATCTGGAAACCAATGAAAATGGGTAAAAAGGTCATAATGGCTTTGTGACAAGCAGAGGGAGGCATCTCCGACCACATAAAGTGTATATATTCTTGATCAGGATCAACAGCCGAGTCGATCTAGCTATATCCGTCTGTGTGTCCAACAACCTCTAAATTGTTAAGCTTATATAGTAGACTAGAGGCACACATTTTTGGAGAATCATCAAAATCGGTTAGGAAACACAGAAGTTATTAATGAAAACGTGTGATAAAATTAGACAAATTTGACGATTCAATGGGCAGCAAGTGCTACAATAAGATCTAGGGGTTAATTTTTGGGTTTTTAAGTTCGTGTATACCATATGCAGATCAAGGCTATTTTAAATTATCGATAACCTGCCCCGTTTTATTATTATCGATATTTATCGGTTTTTTCCGGTTTTTTGAGCATATCTCAGAAACTATAAGAGCCAACCAAATTTGGTTTAATGTGTTCTCGTAAAGGATACGTAGATTATGAACATTTCGGATTTTGGATACCTCCCCCCATCTTCCCCCATTAACAGAAAACAACACTTAGAGCCACAAATCTTACGACTGAGAGTGCTCGTCATATTGACGATATATATAAATGTACTGTAGTTCAATAAGAATGCAGTAAAGGAAATTTCAACGAAATTGGTTAAGAAACACAGAAGTTAATAAAGAAAATTTATCTAGTGCGATTGTTTGCGTTTAGTTCAATAAGAATACAGTGAAGGAATTACAACGAAATTGGTTAAGAAACACAGAAGTTAATAAAGAAAATTTATCTAGTGCGATTGTTTGCGCAGGTGTGTTATATTCTTAGCTCAGATTTTGACAAAGACAATTAGAATGATGCTGTAGCTCGGTGGTAGAGATATTGCCTGGCGGGTTTTGAATCTCGCTGTGTCAACGGAGTTTTAGTATTTTGTTTTTAAATTTTTAGTTTATTTTATTTTGTATATATGTGGGAATAGCTGTTGGTATTTACACGTTGGCGGGATTTGGCTTATGGAAATAAGTAGATCCCGGTAGTTTTTGGTAGTTTTTTTTGTAGTTTAAGTAACAAATATATTAAGGATAATTAATGAAATTCGGTTTCGTCGTTACGTCGTGGTTGTGAGCGTCGTTTCGCAGCGTCGTTGAATTCTTTTTTCTCGCGCCCATACACCTCGGACTCTCGATAAGAACTCATTCTCCACCTCGTCTTGCGGCAGCAGCAACCGCTCAGCTGAGCTGTGGTGAGTAGGCTCAGCAAGGTTGCCAGACCCAATCCCACAACTCGGCCATCCTTCTATACATTCGTCCCGAATGCGTCGTCGTCTTCGTCGTTTATGGGAATCCATGGCATCATATATTCTGCACAGGTAGAAGTGTGCCTGGGCCCATCGCGCTGTCTTGCGCTTTTATTTTAGTGACTCTGTATGGACCCACATATTTTGGCTTAAGCTTAAGCCCACCGCCCAGCCCAGTTTATTGTTGGCTGCACTTTGTCAACATACTCGAACCATTTATTCGGATCTTCAATAGATAGCTTGGCCAACACAGATATGATTATGGCGTTGAGCCGTTCGAACTGCCCGTTAGCTAATGTTTTCGGATTCGCAGTATTGTTTGAGGTCGTCTGAGGTAAAAGCAGCGCCTCTGTCAGAGACAATCTGAGCTGGGAAAATGCGCTTGTAGTCTCGTTATTACCTCTTTCGCAGATGTTGTTCTTGTTAGGTACAGCCAGCAGAATTTAGTAAGACCGTCAATTATTACAAGGATATGTTTGTACTGCCGATGTGTAGATACGCATAAGAAATCGATATGTACTATTTGCAATGGCGCCTGTTCTTTCGGCAACGGATGCAACTCTCCTTCTTTTTTACCAAGTTTGCGATTGGATACTATACATGGTATAAAGCATCTGATTTGCCGCTGAATTTAGTCGTCTAGCTTCAGGATGTAGAACTCTTTGTCGATAGTTTCTTCAGTTTTCTTCACAGCAAAGTGCCCCCTCTGATGGGCACGCTTGATGATTTCTCGTTGGAATGCCAAGGGTACCACTATGAGTTCGTTATCATCGATCAGCTTATGCAACAGACCCGCCTTCATAAAGTAGTTGTTATGGGTAGTCTTCTCGACAAGAACATCTAAAATCGCCTTCAATTCGTCATCTTGAGTTTGGAGATTTTTGAGCTTGCTATGCATGCGATCATCGGTGATCAGCATAACTGGATACCTGCTTAACGGATCAGCATGACGTATGCGTGTGGCCGCCCTATGTTCCACCTGGAAGTCAAAATCTTAAAGCAGCAAAATCCATCGTGCAATTCTTGTACACACGTCCTTTTTGTCAATTGTTTTCGTGAACGCGTTGCAATCGCTCACGAGCTTAAAGTGTATGTCCAAAAGGTATACACGGAACTTGCGTAGAGCCTGTACGACTACTGCACGAATTTCTAGCTCGTAGCTACTCAATTTTCTCTTTGTGTCCAAAGTCTTCTTATTCATGTAGTACACTGGATGTATAAGTCCGTCGTCGGGTGATTTTTGGAGAAACACTGTACCAAAACCATCAATAGAAGCATAGACGCATAGAAGCATCTGTAAGCAGTTCGGTTTCGTGTTGAAGGTGGAAGATTTTCAGCACCGGCCTTTCTGTGATCAACTTCTTGAGCAAGTTAAACGAAGCAATTTTATTTTTGTCGAAACAGAACATAGCATCTTTTTTCATTAAATCGGTAAGTGGCTTGGCAATGAGTGAAAAATTTGAAATGAATTTTCGAAAATAGCCAACCAGTACCAAAAAACTTTGAAGTTGTTTTTGGTCATTGGGCATAGGGAACTTTGCTACGGCTTCTGTCTTTGCGTCGGAGATACTTATTTTATGGTCTTCAATAACATGCCCTAAAAAATCAATTTTTAGTTTTAAAAAACAGCTTTTTCTTAAATTTATTACTAGCCCATAGTCTTCACATTCTTTGAGTACTTCTTTAAGGTTCGCCACTGCTTCGTCTTTCGTTCTGCCCGGAATAATGATATTGTCAACATATGGCATGGCATATGGGGCAACGGAAAATGATCACGTACTATTACCTTGTTTAATCTTCTGTAATCGATGTAGAGTCTGGGTGTACCATCACGTTTTTTTACTAGAACAACAGGGCTAACATATTCTGATTCTGAGTGTTCTATTATTCTATCCTGCAGCCACTGTTCAACTTTGTCGTCTGTTACGCAACGCTCGGCATAGGCAAATCTGCGTGGTCGCATTTTCACGTTTGTCGACTTTTCATTTCGAGGCTTGTAGTTTTTTACTAATTGAATAATTTTACTTTTGGCATTACAACTTGCTTGTACGTCAATGCCAATATTCACATCTTCGTCGTTTGTCACGTCTATTTTCATGAGGGAACTGATTTTCGTTTCAGTTTCATTATAAGGCTTTTCAATATATACCGTCACGATTAATTTTTATTCAGCCTGTTTGCAAAACTCTGCGCATAAAACAATTTCGACGTTCAAAAATGCACAGGACACTACTAAGAAGTTTACGGAAAAAGTTGATTATCTACGCTAAGATCGTCTTCAAATGAACCAAGCGGCTTTACTCTATTAGGATTGTCAAATCCAACGAGAAAAATATTAACTGGGCTTAGACGTGGATTATTCAATTTTGCGTGCGAGCTTTGACTCATTATGTTGTATTTGCTACCCGTGTCAATCAAAGCAATGTATTTTTTATTTTTAATGATTACTTGCTTTTGAATCACGATCAAGTTTTTTATTTACTCAATCTTTTGCTACGTGTTCATAATTATTGCAGTTAAAGCACTTTTTTCCTTTACTCATGCATTCACACTTTTTTGATGTATGCCCTTTGGACCGTAATTGTAACAGTTAACATGTTTGATCTCTTTGTGTACACCATATTCTCTTTTGTTCAAACCACTTTTACATTTTTCATTATTTTTCAGATTTTCAAAATTTCCACTCACTTTTTCATAGCATTTTAATTTTTCTTTAAAGTCTTTTATGTTAAGTCATATATTCCGTCTATAACGTATTGCATTAATGCACTATTTTCAATATTACCGCGTGATGCAAATTCCTTCATTTTTAGCAAGTATTCTTGCACACTTTCATTTTTCTGTCGGTCATCAATTTATGTAAATGAGCACTGTTAATTTGGGATTGAAATTTACTGATAAGCGACTCTCTTAACATTTGCCCGTTTACAATTCAACGTTCGCTCATAATGTACATTTTAGCAAGCCCTTTCAATGCTCTTTTAGGAAAAATAAATTTCTGTAAATCGTCCCAATACATTATAACAGCCATATCCTCGAAATCGTTCACCCACACTTCAACTGGTAGACTGTCATCACCACTGAATGAACGTAATGAGTTCTTAATGTCCCGAACATTTAAAGCAAACCTCGGCATGTGTGTATTGTGCACTGACAGAGCATCAATATTTTGTGCCACTACTGTAGAATCAGCACGCGTCTGTTTCTTATTCATTTAATGTCGCTGTTCTAAACGCAGCGCTGCTTGCGCTTGCTGCACCGTCTCCGTCTTCGCTAATATTGCCGTCGTTAATATAAACATCGTTTGGTGCGTCTTCGCCGTCGCTTTAGTCTTCGTCTTCTTCTTCGATGTCAGCGTCCACAAGCAAATTTGATTTCATCAGATTTCGAAAATATGCCCCGTAAGATCAGCATTTTGTTGTTTTAGCCCTAATATGTTACAAATTACAGGAAGATCGTTGTTGGACAAATTGTCCGCAACTTATGCAGTTTTACTGTTATAAACGCTGTCATCAACAAATCCCTCAAAACTGCGTAAACGTTTCCGATTGTCTCGATCGCCAGGGTGTTCAAACACAAATGTATGTACCAATACAATATTCTGTTTCTTCTCGTTTCTTAATGCGTCGCGCAATTTTTTTTTCTCCTATACGAGCAATTTCACACTTTTTCGTATGTATGGATATGTATTTCGTTGTCGTCTTTGATTTTCGTCGTTAATTCCTTAAAGACAATTCTTTCATCATTTAACGTCGTTTAACTTTTTTAATTATTCGTCGTTAGTTTATATATCACCGTTAGGCATTCGTTAATTATTCTTTGTAGGTTGAGCCCCCATATTTGTGGGAATAGCTGTTGGTATTCACACGTTGGCGGGATTCGGCTTATGAAAATAAGTAGATTCCGGTAGTTTTTGGTTGAATTATATAAGTTTATATTTATTTGCAGTTTAAGTAACAAATATATTAAGGAATATTAATGAAATTCGGTTTCGTCGTTACGTCATGGTTGCGAGCGTCGTTTCGCAGCGTAATTGAATTCTTTTTTCTCGCGCCCATACATCTCGGACTCTCGATCAGAACTCCTTCTCCACCTCGTCTTGCGGCAGCAGCAACCGCTCACCTGAGCTGTGGTGAGTAGGCTCAGCAAGGTAGCTAGACCTAATCCCAAATATATTTTTTTTAAACTTAACACACTTATTTGTCTAAGTGCAACTTAGTGCTGGGACATCGACGATTTGAAATATTCTGGAGCAACAAAATGGTTCCCCATATTAGTATTTGGTATGCTCACTCTCAAAAAGCTTTCGCGGATCAACTGATACCAACATTTGAAAGATATAGTTTCCTATATTGTGAAAATGTTGTGAGCAATTTTGCAACTGCTGCATTCTCAAATTTGTCTTTAATTTTTATTATTTGTTCTAATTTTATTTTACCAAGTGGAGTCGTGTGTATGAATGCAAAGTGGTTTATTTAAATACATGTATCGACAGCTCGGCGCTGGGTTCAGGGTATCTTCTAGTCGGGCACTCCCGACTAGAGCCATCTTACTTGGTTTTAAATCAATCTTTCTTTACGGATTTTATATTTTAAGAATCTTTACAGACAGCTACCACGCAGCACTTCGGGGGTCGGACGACCCGGATATAACACGATTAGTTAGAGAGTTCTCAGGGGACAGGAATACATTTAGTTCCTGTTGGCAAGAACATACCTACCAATATTACCTTATCACATTAGCTGTACGAAATAATAATGAACTGGAGGGCAATATCTAAGTGTCTGACGTCACATTATGCTGACAAGAGAGACCTTAAGACCCTCGAATACCAAATGTTCTCTTTATCACAAGGACGAATGAGCATAAATGAGTTTTATCAGGCAGTCTATCATCAGCTGTCCTTGATACTCAACCAGATCAGTTCTCAGGAAGAATCTCCCGAAACTGTGAGAGCCCTGACTAAAAATTATCGGGATGATGCCTTGGACACCTTTGTACTTGGGCTTAACCATGATTCACCCCGTTTACTAGCCCTCAACGAACCAAGGGACTTAAGTCATGCACTTCATTTATACGGATTGGTAGAGAACCAAGAGCATTGAAATGCATTTGTCCCGAAGTTTAGACAACAAGTTCCGCCCTTACCACCTAGACAAGACCTATACAGAACATGGCTGGGCAAGCAAGAAACTTCGAACCTATGTTATATTTTTCACTGCAAGTCAGAGCGAACGAGGTTTATAACCCACAAGGCACATGGTCCGTCCCAATGTACCAACAACAGGTACCTCATCCCATGCAGCAACAATATGCTGTACAAACGTCCGCACCTCATAGAAAAAATTTTCCAGCGCCACCGCGCCCACAGGCTCAGAAACCTTAACCTAGACCGAAACCCATGGTCATCGATCAGTCCATTGGCCGATGCACATAAATTACATGAACAACCCACAAAACAATGACTTGACTGGAAAACGACCACCGGCCGCGACTTACAGAGGTCCCCCTTAGAAATTCCAAAGACAATAACACATCGCCACCGGCGGCATGGTGTTGACGACGGATGGGACCGGTCGATGCCTCAGACGTCTATTTTTTAGACCATATTTTAGGCAATATTTTAAATGCATAGCGGGGAACGGTGGGCCACTTAGATTTTTTATTGATACAGGATCCAATCAAAATTATATCAATTCCGGATTAGTTCAAAACCCCAAACTAAACGAACAATCTTTTTTCGCAAACTCCGTCGGTGGGCAAACTAAAGTTACCCATCATACTCGCCTTAACCTCTTTGGTTTAAAGGATGGACCAATTAAATTTTTCCTCTTACCCACATTAAAAAGTTTTCGCGGCATTCTGGCAAACGATACTCTGAAACAGTTGAGTTCAGTCAAAATACAACGTCTTGATTATAAATGGAAATTACCGCATTAACATAAATCAACTAGAAACGCAAGGGGTTAATACCATAAAAATTATAACTGAACACATGTCCGAAACACAGAAAAAATGTATCAATCAATTAACCGAAACACATGCGGAAGTATTCACTGACCCTTATATGAAGCTCACTTATACCACTAAGGTAGCAGGATAAATTAAAACATCATTCGACACCCCGGTGTACTGTAAACATTACCCATCCATCATTACGCATCCCTGAAAGCGGAAATAGAGAAAGAGGTACAAAAATTGCTAAGAGACGGCATTATCAGACCTTCACGGTCACCATATAATGCACCATATAATGCATGTAACGAAAAAGAGTGACGCCTCAAGGGAAAAAAGTTGATATTGGTTATCGATTATAGAAAACTGAACGACGTGACAGTTTCCGATCGATATCCAATACCCGAAATCGGAGAAATAATAGCACAATTGGGCGAGAATAAATATTTATTGTTATTGATTTAAAGAGTGGTTTCAAAGAGAGATATATTCGCCGTTAACGGTGGGAAATTCGAATTCACTAGACTGCCCTTCGGTTTAAAGAATTCCCCATCCATATTTCAAAGGGCCTTAGATGATATTTTAAGGTGCCACATCGGTAAGATATTCTATTTAGCTATTGACCAGCCTTGGACCAAACTCCAGGTCACCTTAACAGGCTCGCACAAAAAGAAGAAGCTTTTTTGCACGGTCGCTAACTGCAGCGAAAACAACAACAACAAAAAAATTAAGCAAATGAACAGATAATAAACCCATGTATCACTTACAGAATATTCCCGCGTTGAAAGTTCTTTCTTGCCGGTGTATATGTGTGTGGGTTTGTTGATTACCTATTGGGCTTCAGAAAGCTTATGGACCTTGAGCTGCGTGGCCAAATCTCACAGTTTTAATTCTCCGTAAGCGATGCTTTTTATGTACAGCAACATATAAACAAAACAAACTTGAAATTTAAATGATGGTTTAAATTGCACCTTTAACCCATTTGGACTTAGAAAATGATTCTATGTTGTTTGCTGAGCTATGTATAGCAATGTATCTCTTCGCATTATTTTTTTTCTATACCAAACTTGCAAATAACATAGTTAATACAGGCCAACAAGGTATAACAATTAAACAATGATATAAATAATTGAACATTAAAATCTCTAGAATGAACATATAATAATCAGGCTAAAGGCCCAGAACACAAACAAGAAAAAAAATGATGCACCGCCTTAGCCACGGCGAGCCGGTGCTATCCAAGAGGTTATGTTCTCATCCAACACACAATTAGCGAAACGCCGTCGAATTTTCCATATTCCGAGTCACGGCTTATTGTCGCCAGATAAAAGTTGTCGCACCGGTTTTAACTGAGGTCGTCCCAATAGACTCGCACACGCCGATTCGCCGCAATAGGCCAACATTTTATTGGTGTGGCATCGCCTCGTACGAATAAATCACATAGTTTTGGCTGCTTATGCCAACTTAAGTGGCTTAATATTTAAGCCTATGTGCCGATTATAATTTTAGAATGAAAGAGAGTCGAAACTCTAAATAAGTATAGGTTTAAGGGTGAATTACAATTTAATTCAAAATATTTACCCTGTTTGGAATAGGCACCATAAAAATAATTAGGTTTTTTTTTTTTTTTTTTATTCTTTTGGATCCTTTTTCTCCCGGTTATAGCCGCAAGTCAGCTCGGCACATAGAGTGGCACAAAAATTGGCTATTATAGCAAAAGTAAAATGCGACATATTCGATAAACTAGCAGACTACAACTGCACGAGCACTTACACACGTCAGAAATTGATCAACAAAAAAAAAAAATGATTGGTTTTGTACCACTTTTAATTTGCATTTCACTATTTTTTTCATTTATTTGAATTTTGTACCGTTTAAACAACGACGGAGCTGAAACTACACAACTAGTCTCTAGAAGGACCACGAGGAGAAAGACAGACTGGAATTAGGCGACAGAGCGAAGAAATATTGTTTTCCGGAAATTTCTTTTCCTCAGTTTTTTTCGGCATTCTCCCAGGGCTGGCCGAGTTTTTGAAAATTCCATTTTTTGGTACGTTTATGTATTTTCTTTTTATACACATTCTTACACTGGCCCTTAGATGGCGCCAGCAATTCTTCGAAGCACACAATTGACAATAAAATTTAATAACGAACTGCTTAATAATTACATAGAACATAATACCAAAAGAAAAAAATTATTTCTATTTATTTTATTAATATTATGTTTTTCTTTTGATAATAAGATAAATTTATTAATTTACACAACTAGAAATTAAGAGTAGTATGGCCAGTAACTCTTGCATCTAACTCATAGTAGTATAAAAAGAAAGAAAAAAATATTGCCTACTTTTGGGCACAGTCGAAAGTATTAGTATTTAAGCAAAACGACAAGCGACCACTACAACCCGTTATGGAAGTCCCAACCAATGTGTTTAAGAACTACGTTTTTTTACTATTTGCAGACGAGGAGTCATATGAACTCAGTATACCTTTCCTATCTTTGACATACAATAAAGAAAATCAGTTACTCAGAAAAAGATCTAATAGAAATTTTAAAGAAAAGACTTGATCCGAAAATTGTGAACGGTTTGTTTATCGCGGAAGGCATTGTGGGTAAGATACACTCAGAAACAAGTAGTAGACGTGACAGACGAAAACGAACAAAACAATATACTAGCGAAAGAACATACCAGAGCTCATAGGAACTTCATAGAAAACAAGATACAGATCTTAAGTCGATTTTTTTTCCAAGTATGAAAAGGAAAATAGAAGCTTTTACAAATGCATGTGAAACATGCAAAGAAACTAAATACGATAGACAACCAATACGGGGATAAATACAGACAACACCAATCCCTTCCTACCCTGATCAGATCATATATACTAATCTGTTCATAACACAAAAGAACTTAGCACTCACTGCCATAGACAAATTTTCAAAATATGCCAAAATTAAATTACTTAATTCTAAGGCAACAGAAGACCTAAAACTCCCGTTGCATGAAATCATGATAGCTTTCGGTATGCCGAAATCAGTCGTCATGGATAATGAAAAAGCTTTGAGCGCGACGTCCATCAAATGTCTGCTTCAAAATCAGCTAAAGGCAACAATCTACACGACGCCGCCATGTACATCTGCTAGCCACGGACCGGTTGAAAGTTTGCATTCAACATTAACCGAAATTATAAAATGTATAAAAAAAGACGAGGGTACTACAAACTTTGAAGAATTAATTTTCAAGGAGGTACAGTTATATAATCAATCAATCAATAATCTACAATGAAAGCGAAATCAATAGATATTTTTTTGGTAACCAAAATGTTAGAGACCCCCAAAAAAATTAGAGAAAAAATTATCACAAAACAAGAAAAAGATCTTACTTACCACAACGCAAAGAATAAGCAATTCAAGAATTATAACGTCGGGGATACTATGAACGTAAAAATAGTTACAAGTTTAGGTTCAAAACTCACTCCTTAAACAGAAGAGAGATATTAGCAGAAAATGGGAACACTACTATTAAGGCAAAAGCCGGTAGAAAAGTCCACAAAAATAATATAAAACCACCATACTATTTTACAGGTTATTACTGCCAACATGCTTCGCGTTGGCAACAATATTAGATTATGCACATTCACATCTCATTCCAATAAAAATGGGTTCTACAGCAGTGCAAAACGGCACTTTCAAAATTATTCATGTATTCGATATTGACGAATACGATAAAGTTTTCGGGACACTATAGGATACCTTGCACACAATAAAACCTCGCACCAGCTATTCCCATTGCTAGAATACGAGATCGGAAAATGAAAAAATTATCTACGAATGCTCAAACCCTTTCAAAGAGCGGCAAGAGCCATAAACGCGTCAATGATCGGGATTGTTGGATAATCGACAAGACGAAACATTTTCGCTACAGCACATCAGATCACTGGAGAAGTTGTGGAAGCAGAAACAATCGCGGAGGCGAACGTAGTTCCAAACCAAAGACGCTTTTACATCGCGTCCGAGGACGTACGCGTTTAAGGAGGAGGAGTTAAAGTCGAAGTTGACCAAAAATGCAATTACACGAGCCCATGCAATCACGGCCCCTATGCGTGGACTTTTACCAAACGGCGCAACCATGGAAGCGCACCATGGAATAGGACACCTTAGCCAAGCTACAACGGATGCGACAACAACAACAACAGCGGCAACAGCGACAGCGGCAGTAGCAGAGTTTTAGCTTTAGCATAATTTGTTTTTATCATTGTAAGTTAGTTCTAATTTAACACTGCAAATAAACCGTCTCTTTTAAAAAGACCATTAAAGGAAAGAATCCCTTAATTTGTATATGCACATTCATATGCGTGAGTTTTTTTTTCTTCGAATTCTACCGCGATTGCTTGTGCATGTGTGCTTTTTTCTCAGCTCAGATGTTGACAGAGTCAATTAAAATACTGCTGTAGCTCGGTGGTAGATGTGTTGTCTGGCGGGCTATCAGGCGAAGCTTGGACTCTCCCCCAATCGCCCGCCATATACAAAAAATGAAAAGTACTACAAATCAAGTAGTACAGACTTGCGCTTTGGTTTGTACATAGATTTCAGTGCTCTTGTTACGTCCTGAAAATTTCATAACAATCCTATTATAGTTATATATTATAGTTTGGAAGCTATTTAAGAATTAACTTTCCATAGTGGGGGCCAAACGCAGCTGCATAAGGATATCTAAGAAACTATAAGAGCCAGAGCCACCAAATTTGGTTTAATAGGCTGCTCGTCAATATATAAACGTACAATAGTACAATAGGATTCATTCAAACAAATTTCCAAATCCAAATGCAATTCGGTTAAGAAACACACTAGTTATTAAAGAAAATGTATTTGTATATTGGCAAACCACGTGGTGGCCAAGCGCAGACGTTTTCTGCATGCGTGTGCACACACACATGCATACATATGTATCTGCACATTCATAAGCGTGAGCTCTTTTTCGAATTCTAATGCGATTGCTAGTGCATGTGTGCTAATTTCTTAGCTCAGATTAGTAGCTGTAGCTCGGTGTAAGAGGTGTTGCCTGGCGGGCTCGAAGGCCCAGGTTCAAATCTCGCTGTGTCAACGGAGTTTTTGTACTGTTTATATACATTCGTATTTTATATTTATAATCGTTCACGAAGTGAAACTAGTATATTGGGTTTGTGCAATATCTGTCATGCTGTCCGTTTGTCCGTATGTGCGCCATTTTTTTAGCCGCTATTGAAGCTAGAGACTTGAAATTTTAAATAATAATCTATATATATATATAATGTGCCCACTGGGGGTGTGGCAATTCGTTAAATCTATATATCTTCCTCACTTTGAAAGCTAGATGCGTAAAATGTATACCAACAGATTGCTGATGACCTCCTCTAAAGATAGCATCCAAATTTTTTTACGCCCACTAATGAGCCCACCATTTTCGAAACTCGATATGTGCACAACATAGATGATGCCAGTGTATGGCATGTTATGTGCCATGCTTTGTATGCACAGATGGGAAATACAAACGATCAACAATTAAGGTTGATTATAATGAAATATTTGTTGTCCAATTGTATTTGCGAGTCGTTCTTTCAGTCTCTTACAATCTTGTGTCAAACTTATTCTAGTGATGATCGGAAAACGCCGATCATTCCTAGTCGATATATGTTACATGTAACTGCCGCTGATGTTTCCGATAGGAGGTGGCTGGCGTTGCCACAGATCTCCCCCTCAAGTAAACATGTTACGGTTTTTCAACTTGCACTTGATGTTTCGTTTCAGATGTCTGGCTGAATTTTGCAGGAGTTCCTCCTCATTATTTTTCGTAAGGAATGACGGACACTGCTTCTTCTTTTCCTGCAATGCGTACCATGAAAAGTCGATCGCTCACCCGGTTGACGATTTCGTAGGGCCCAGTGTAAGGGGCCCAAACAAATGTTGTTTCACAGCATCTGTGTTATAAAAACATGTGAGCAAGTGTCCTTAATCCTTAATCCTTAATGCAGAACATCTTTCCCTTTACGTGATGGGCCGTAGGTGAGTGACGAATCTGGCGAATGTGTTCACGTAATTTTATAAGGAACGTCAGTGGATTCGTGACCGTGTCAAGGTCATCGACAAAAATTTGGGAGACGTGGGGTCTTACCATATAACATTTCAACTGCCGAGGACTGTAAATCTCCTTAAAAACAAGTACGCAGACCCAAAAGTACGGTTGGTAGAAATTCGATCCAGGACGAGCCAACGTTGCACATGAGAGCTGCCTTGGATGATCTATGCCATCGTTCAATAAATCCATTAGATTGCGGGTGGTAAGAAGTTGTATAAATACGCTTAGCGCCGATTAGCTTAGAGAGCTCTTTAAAAAAAGATGATTCGAACTGGGTGCCCTAACCCGTTATTATAGTCTTGGGAGCACCAAAACGAGCAATCCAGTGCCTCTAAAATGCACTTGCCACTGAAACTTCGAACCTATGTTCGCACCTGTTAGACAAAATTTCCAGCGCCACCGCGCCCACAGGCTCAGAAACCTGAACCTAGACCGACACCCATGTTCATCGATCAGTCCATTAGGCCGATGCACATAAATTACATGAACAAACCACAAAACAATGACTTGACTGAAAAACGACTACCGACCGCGACTTACAGAGGTCCCCCTTAGAAATTCCATCGCCACCGGCGGCATGGAGTTGACGACGGATGGGACCGAAACAGAAACATCTTATTCTACTGGTGTTGAAGAGCATAGCTACTTCAAAGCAGTAGAACCAGAAGGAGCTACGGAATTGATCAGTTAGTACCAAGAAGACAACGATCAAGAATACGCGCCCGTATCGGTCGATACCTCAGACGTCTATTTTTTAGACTAAACTGTTCCTCGTTGCCATATTTTAAATGCATAGCGGGGAACGGTAGGCCACTTAGATTTTTAATTGATACTGGATCCAATCAAAATTATATTAATTCCGGATTAGTTCAAAGCCCCAAACTTAACGAACAATCTTTTTTCGCAAATTCCGTCGGTGGGCAAACTAATGTTACCCCTCTTTGGTTTAAAGGACGGACCAATTAAATTTTTCCTCTTACCCACATTAAAAACTTTTCCCGGCATTATGGGTAACGATACTCTGAAACAGTTGAATGCAGTCAAAGACGTTAAATACGACGTCTTGATTATAAATGGAAATTACCGCATTAACATAAATCAACTAGAAACGCAAGCGGTTAATACCATAAAAATTAGAACTGAACACATGTCCGAAACACAGAAAAAATGTATCAATCAATTAACCGAAACACATGCGGAAGTATTTGTTGACCCTTACATGAAGCTCACTTATATCACTAAGGTAGCAGGATAAATTAGAACATCATTGGACACCCGGTGTACTGTAAACCTTACCCATACCCTGCATCCCTGAAAGCGGAAATAGAGAAAGAGGTACAAAAATTGCTGAGAGACGGCATTATCAGACCTTCACGGTCACCATATAATGCACCCATATGGCTGGTAACGAAAAAGAGTGACGCCTCAGGGGAAAAAGTAGAGAATGGTTATCGATTATAGAAAACTGAACGACGTGACAGTTTCCGATCGATATCCAATACCCGAAATCGGAGATTCGCCGTTTACGGTGGGAAATTCGAATTCACTAGACTGCCCTTCGGTTTAAAGAATTCCCCATCCATATTTCAAAGGGCCTTAGATGATATTTTAAGGTGCCACATCGGTACGATATGCTATATAGCTGTTGACTAGCCTTGGACCAAACTCAAGGTCACCTTAACACGCTCGCACAAAAAGGAGAAGCTTTTTTGCACGGCCGCTGACTGCAGCGAAAACAATCAAAAATAATTAAGCAAACGAACAGATAATAAACCCATGTAAAAGCTCACTTACAATATGTTCCCGCGTTGAAAGATCCTTCGCTGCCGGTGTATGTGTGTGTGGGTGTGTTGATTACCTGCTGGGCTTAAGAAAGTTTAAGGAGCTTGAGCTGCGTGGCCAAAGCTCACAGCTTTAATTCTCCGTAAGCGAAGCTTTTTATGCACAGCAACATATAAACAAAACAAACTTGAAATTTAAATGATGGTTTAAATTGCACCTTTAACCCATTTGGTCTTACAAAATGATTCTTTGTTGTTTTCTGAGCAGGGTATACCAATGTATCTCTTCGCACTTTTTTTTCCATACCAAACTTGCAAATAATATAGTTAATACTGGCCAACAAGGTACAACAATTAAACAGTGATATAAATAATTGAACACCAAAATCTCTAAAATGAACATATAATAATCAGGCTAAAGGCCCAGAGCACAAACAAGAAAACACAAACACAAAAAAAAAAATGATGCACCGCCTTAGCCACGGCGAGCCGGTGCTATCCAAGAGGTTATGTTCTCTTCCAACACACAATTAGCGAAACGCCGTCGAATTTTCCATATCCCGAGTCACGGCTTATTGTCGCCAGATAAAAGTTGTCGCACCGGTTTTAACTGAGGTCGTCCCAATAGACTCGCACACGCCGATTCGCCGCAATAGGCCAACATTTTATTGGTGTGGCATCGCCTCGTACGAATAAATCACATAGTTTTGGCTGCTTATGCCAACTTAAGTGGCTTAATATTTAAGCCTATGTGCCGATTATAATTTTAGAATGAAAGAGAGTCGAAACTCTAAATAAGTATAGGTTTAAGGGTGAATTACAATTTAATTCAAAATATTTACCCTGTTTGGAATAGGCACCACAAAAATAATTAGGTTTTATTTTTGTTTTTTTTTATTCTTTTGGATCCTTTTCTCCCGGTTATAGCCGCAAGTCAGCTCGGCACATAGAGTGGCACAAAAATTGGCTATTATAGCAAAAGTAAAATGCGACATATTCGATAAACTAGCAGACTACAACTGCACGAGCACTTACACACGTCAGAAATTGATCAACAAAAAAAAAAAATGATTGGTTTTGTACCACTTTTAATTTGCACTTCACTATTTTTTTCATTTATTTGAATTTTGTACCGTTTAAACAGATTGACGGAGCTAAAACTGTACAACTAGTCTCTAGAAGGACCACGAGGAGAAAGACAGACTGGGATTAGGCGACAGAGCGAAGAAATATTGTTTTCCGGAAATTTCTTTTCCTCAGTTTTTTTCGGCATTCGCCAAAGGCTAGCCGAGTTTTTGGAAATTCCATTTTTTGATTATGTATTTTCTTTTTATACACATTCTTACACTGGCCCTAAGATGGCGCCAGCAATTCTTCGATGCACACAATTGACAATAAAATTTAATAACGAACTGCTTAATAATTACATAGAACATAATACCAAAAAAAAAAAATTATTTCTATTTATTTTATTATTATTATGTTTTTCTTTTGATAATAAGATAAATTTATTAATTTACACAACTAGAAATTAAGAGTAGTATGGCCAGTAACTCTTGCATCTAACTCATAGTAGTATAAAAAGAAAGAAAAAAATATTGCCTACTTTTGGGCACAGTCGAAAGTATTAGTATTTAAGCAAAACGACAAGCGACCACTACAACCCGTTATGGAAGTCCCAACCAATGTGTTTAAGAACTACGTTTTTTTACTATTTGCAGACGAGGAGTCATATGAACTCAGTATACCTTTCCTATCTTTGACATACAATAAAGAAAATCAGTTACTCAGAAAAAGATCTAATAGAAATTTTAAAGAAAAGACTTGATCCGAAAATTGTGAACGGTTTGTTTATCGCGGAAGGCATTGTGGGTAAGATACACTCAGAAACAAGTAGTAGACGTGACAGACGAAAACGAACAAAACAATATACTAGCGAAAGAACATACCAGAGCTCATAGGAACTTCATAGAAAACAAGATACAGATCTGAAGTCGATTTTTTTTTCCAAGTATGAAAAGGAAAATAGAAGCTTTTACAAATGCATGTGAAACATGCAAAGAAACTAAATACGATAGACAACCAATACGGGGATAAATACAGACAACACCAATCCCTTCCTACCCTGATCAGATCATATATACTAATCTGTTCATAACACAAAAGAACTTAGCACTCACTGCCATAGACAAATTTTCAAAATATGCCAAAATTAAATTACTTAAATCTAAGGCAACTGAAGACCTAAAACTCCCGTTGCATGAAATCATGATAGCTTTCGGTATGCCGAAATCAGTCGTCATGGATAATGAAAAAGCTTTGAGCGCGACGTCCATCAAATGTCTGCTTCAAAATCAGCTAAAGGCAACAATCTACACGACGCCGCCATGTACATCTGCTAGCCACGGACCGGTTGAAAGTTTGCATTCAACATTAACCGAAATTATAAAATGTATAAAAAAAGACGAGGGTACTACAAACTTTGAAGAATTAATTTTCAAGGAGGTACAGTTATATAATCAATCAATCAATAATCTACAATGAAAGCGAAATCAATAGATATTTTTTTGGTAACCAAAATGTTAGAGACCCCCAACATTTAGAACTGGACAGGCAAACAAAAAATTAGAGAAAAAATTATCACAAAACAAGAAAAAGATCTTACTTACCACAACGCAAAGAATAAGCAATTCAAGAATTATAACGTCGGGGATACTATGAACGTAAAAATAGTTAAAAGTTTAGGTTCAAAACTCACTCCTTAAACAGAAGAGAGATATTAGCAGAAAATGGGAACACTACTATTAAGGCAAAAGCCGGTAGAAAAGTCCACAAAAATAATATAAAAACACCATACTATTTTACAGGTTATTACTGCCAACATGCTTCGCGTTGGCAACAATATTAGATTATGCACATTCACATCTCATTCCAATAAAAATGGGTTCTACAGCAGTGCAAAACGGCACTTTCAAAATTATTCATGTATTCGATATTGACGAATACGATAAAGTTTTCGGGACACTATAGGATACCTTGCACACAATGAAACCTCGCACCAGCTATTCCCATTGCTAGAATACGAGATCGGAAAATTAAAAAATTATCTACGAATGCTCAAACCCTTTCAAAGAGCGGCAAGAGCCATAAACGCGTCAATGATCGGGATTGTTGGATAATCGACAAGACGAAACATTTTCGCTACAGCACATCAGATCACTGGAGAAGTTGTGGAAGCAGAAACAATCGCGGAGGCGAACGTAGTTCCAAACCAAAGACGCTTTTACATCGCGTCCGAGGACGTACGCGTTTAAGGAGGAGGAGTTAAAGTCGAAGTTGACCAAAAATGCAATTACACGAGCCCATGCAATCACGGCCCCTATGCGTGGACTTTTACCAAACGGCGCAACCATGGAAGCGCACCATGGAATAGGACACCTTAGCCAAGCTACAACGGATGCGACAACAACAACAACAGCGGCAACAGCGACAGCGGCAGTAGCAGAGTTTTAGCTTTAGCATAATTTGTTTTTATCATTGTAAGTTAGTTCTAATTTAACACTGCAAATAAACCGTCTCTTTTAAAAAGACCATTAAAGGAAAGAATCCCTTAATTTGTATATGCACATTCATATGCGTGAGTTTTTTTTCTTCGAATTCTACCGCGATTGCTTGTGCATGTGTGCTTTTTTCTCAGCTCAGATGTTGACAGAGTCAATTAAAATACTGCTGTAGCTCGGTGGTAGATGTGTTGTCTGGCGGGCTATCAGGCGAAGCTTGGACTCTCCCCCAATCGCCCGCCATATACAAAAAATGAAAAGTACTACAAATCAAGTAGTACAGACTTGCGCTTTGGTTTGTACATAGATTTCAGTGCTCTTGTTACGTCCTGAAAATTTCATAACAATCCTATTATAGTTATATATTATAGTTTGGAAGCTATTTAAGAATTAACTTTCCATAGTGGGGGCCAAACGCAGCTGCATAAGCATATCTAAGAAACTATAAGAGCCAGAGTCACCAAATTTGGTTTAATAGGCTGCTCCTCAATATATAAATGTACTATAGTACAATAAGAATTCATTAAAACAAATTTCCAAATCCAAATGCAATTCGGTTAAGAAACACACTAGTTATTAAAGAAAATGTATTTGTATATTGGCAAACCACGTGGTGGCCAAGCGCAGACGTTTTCTGCATGCGTGTGCACACATACATGCATACATATGTATATGCACATTCATAAGCGTGAGCTCTTTTTCGAATTCTAATGCGATTGCTAGTGCATGTGTGCTAATTTCTTAGCTCAGATTTGTAGCTGTAGCTCGGTGGTAGAGGTGTTGCCTGGCTGGCTCGAAGGCCCAGGTTCAAATCTCGCTGTGTCAACGGAGTTTTTGTACTGTTTATATACATTCGTATTTTATTTTTATAATCGTTCACGAAGTGAAACTAGTATATTGGGTTTGTGCAATATCTGTCATGCTGTCCGTTTGTCCGTATGTGCGCCATTTTTTTAGCCGCTATTGAAGCTAGAGACTTGAAATTTTAAATAATAATCTATATATATATATAATGTGCCCACTGGGGGTGTGGCAATTCGTTAAATCTATATATCTTCCTCACTTTGAAAGCTAGATGCGTAAAATGTATACCAACAGATTGCTGATGACCTCCTCTAAAGATAGCATCCAAATTTTTTTACGCCCACTAATGAGCCCACCATTTCCGAAACTCGATATGTGCACAACATAGATGATGCCAGTGTATGGCATGTTATGTGCCATGCTTTGTATGCACAGATGGGAAATACAAACGATCAACAATTAAGGTTGATTATAATGAAATATTTGTTGTCCAATTGTATTTGCGAGTCGTTCTTTCAGTCTCTTACAATCTTGTGTCAAACTTATTCTAGTGATGATCGGAAAACGCCGATCATTCCTAGTCGATATATGTTACATGTAACTGCCGCTGATGTTTCCGATAGGAGGTGGCTGGCGTTGCCACAGATCTCCCCCTCAAGTAAACATGTTACGGTTTTTCAACTTACACTTGATGTTTCGTTTCAGATGTCTGGCTGAATTTTGCAGGAGTTCCTCCTCATTATTTTACGTAAGGAATGACGGACACTGCTTCTTCTTTTCCTGCAATGCGTACCATGAAAAGTCGATCGCTCACCCGGTTGACGATTTCGTAGGGCCCAGTGTAAGGGGAACAAACAAATGTTGTTTCACAGCATCTGTGTTATAAAAACATGTGAGCAAGTGTCCTTAATCCTTAATCCTTAATGCAGAACATCTTTCCCTTTACGTGATGGGCCGTAGGTGAGTGACGAATCTGGCGAATGTGTTCACGTAATTTTATAAGGAACGTCAGTGGATTCGTGACCGTGTCAAGGTCATCGACAAAAATTTGGGAGACGTGGGGTCTTACCATATAACATTTCAACTGCCGAGGACTGTAAATCTCCTTAAAAACAAGTACGCAGACCCAAAAGTACGGTTGGTAGAAATTCGATCCAGGACGAGCCAACGTTGCACATGAGAGCTGCCTTGGATGATCTATGCCATCGTTCAATAAATCCATTAGATTGCGGGTGGTAAGAAGTTGTATAAATACGCTTAGCGCCGATTAGCTTAGAGACCTCTTTAAAAAAAGATGATTCGAACTGGGTGCCCTAACCCGTTATTATAGTCTTGGGAGCACCAAAACGAGCAATCCAGTGCCTCTAAAATGCACTTGCCACTGAAACTTCGAACCTATGTTCGCACCTGTTAGACAAAATTTCCAGCGCCACCGCGCCCACAGGCTCAGAAACCTGAACCTAGACCGACACCCATGTTCATCGATCATTCCATTAGGCCGATGCACATAAATTACATGAACAAACCACAAAACAATGACTTGACTGGAAAACGACTACCGACCGCGACTTACAGAGGTCCCCCTTAGAAATTCCATCGCCACCGGCGGCATGGAGTTGACGACGGATGGGACCGAAACAGAAACATCTTATTCTACTGGTGTTGAAGAGCATAGCTACTTCAAAGCAGTAGAACCAGAAGGAGCTACGGAATTGATCAGTTAGTACCAAGAAGACAACGATCAAGAATACGCGCCCGTATCGGTCGATACGTCAGACGTCTATTTTTTAGACTAAACTGTTCCTCGTTGCCATATTTTAAATGCATAGCGGGGAACGGTAGGCCACTTAGATTTTTAATTGATACTGGATCCAATCAAAATTATATTAATTCCGGATTAGTTCAAAGCCCCAAACTTAACGAACAATCTTTTTTCGCAAATTCCGTCGGTGGGCAAACTAATGTTACCCCTCTTTGGTTTAAAGGACGGACCAATTAAATTTTTCCTCTTACCCACATTAAAAACTTTTCCCGGCATTATGGGTAACGATACTCTGAAACAGTTGAATGCAGTCAAAGACGTTAAATACGACGTCTTGATTATAAATGGAAATTACCGCATTAACATAAATCAACTAGAAACGCAAGCGGTTAATACCATAAAAATTAGAACTGAACACATGTCAGAAACACAGAAAAAATGTACCAATCAATTAACCGAAACACATGCGGAAGTATTTGTTGACCCTTACATGAAGCTCACTTATATCACTAAGGTAGCAGGATAAATTAGAACATCATTGGACACCCGGTGTACTGTAAACCTTACCCATACCCTGCATCCCTGAAAGCGGAAATAGAGAAAGAGGTACAAAAATTGCTGAGAGACGGCATTATCAGACCTTCACGGTCACCATATAATGCACCCATATGGCTGGTAACGAAAAAGAGTGACGCCTCAGGGGAAAAAGTAGAGAATGGTTATCGATTATAGAAAACTGAACGACGTGACAGTTTCCGATCGATATCCAATACCCGAAATCGGAGATTCGCCGTTTACGGTGGGAAATTCGAATTCACTAGACTGCCCTTCGGTTTAAAGAATTCCCCATCCATATTTCAAAGGGCCTTAGATGATATTTTAAGGTGCCACATCGGTACGATATGCTATATAGCTGTTGACTAGCCTTGGACCAAACTCAAGGTCACCTTAACACGCTCGCACAAAAAGGAGAAGCTTTTTTGCACGGCCGCTGACTGCAGCGAAAACAATCAAAAATAATTAAGCAAACGAACAGATAATAAACCCATGTAAAAGCTCACTTACAATATGTTCCCGCGTTGAAAGATCCTTCGCTGCCGGTGTATGTGTGTGTGGGTGTGTTGATTACCTGCTGGGCTTAAAAAAGTTTAAGGAGCTTGAGCTGCGTGGCCAAAGCTCACAGCTTTAATTCTCCGTAAGCGAAGCTTTTTATGCACAGCAACATATAAACAAAACAAACTTGAAATTTAAATGATGGTTTAAATTGCACCTTTAACCCATTTGGTCTTACAAAATGATTCTTTGTTGTTTTCTGAGCAGGGTATACCAATGTATCTCTTCGCACTTTTTTTTCCATACCAAACTTGCAAATAATATAGTTAATACTGGCCAACAAGGTACAACAATTAAACAGTGATATAAATAATTGAACACCAAAATCTCTAAAATGAACATATAATAATCAGGCTAAAGGCCCAGAGCACAAACAAGAAAACACAAACACAAAAAAAAAAATGATGCACCGCCTTAGCCACGGCGAGCCGGTGCTATCCAAGAGGTTATGTTCTCTTCCAACACACAATTAGCGAAACGCCGTCGAATTTTCCATATCCCGAGTCACGGCTTATTGTCGCCAGATAAAAGTTGTCGCACCGGTTTTAACTGAGGTCGTCCCAATAGACTCGCACACGCCGATTCGCCGCAATAGGCCAACATTTTATTGGTGTGGCATCGCCTCGTACGAATAAATCACATAGTTTTGGCTGCTTATGCCAACTTAAGTGGCTTAATATTTAAGCCTATGTGCCGATTATAATTTTAGAATGAAAGAGAGTCGAAACTCTAAATAAGTATAGGTTTAAGGGTGAATTACAATTTAATTCAAAATATTTACCCTGTTTGGAATAGGCACCACAAAAATAATTAGGTTTTATTTTTGTTTTTTTTTATTCTTTTGGATCCTTTTCTCCCGGTTATAGCCGCAAGTCAGCTCGGCACATAGAGTGGCACAAAAATTGGCTATTATAGCAAAAGTAAAATGCGACATATTCGATAAACTAGCAGACTACAACTGCACGAGCACTTACACACGTCAGAAATTGATCAACAAAAAAAAAAAATGATTGGTTTTGTACCACTTTTAATTTGCACTTCACTATTTTTTTCATTTATTTGAATTTTGTACCGTTTAAACAGATTGACGGAGCTGAAACTGTACAACTAGTCTCTAGAAGGACCACGAGGAGAAAGACAGACTGGGATTAGGCGACAGAGCGAAGAAATATTGTTTTCCGGAAATTTCTTTTCCTCAGTTTTTTTCGGCATTCGCCAAAGGCTAGCCGAGTTTTTGGAAATTCCATTTTTTGATTATGTATTTTCTTTTTATACACATTCTTACACTGGCCCTAAGATGGCGCCAGCAATTCTTCGATGCACACAATTGACAATAAAATTTAATAACGAACTGCTTAATAATTACATAGAACATAATACCAAAAAAAAAAAAATATTTCTATTTATTTTATTATTATTATGTTTTTCTTTTGATAATAAGATAAATTTATTAATTTACACAACTAGAAATTAAGAGTAGTATGGCCAGTAACTCTTGCATCTAACTCATAGTAGTATAAAAAGAAAGAAAAAAATATTGCCTACTTTTGGGCACAGTCGAAAGTATTAGTATTTAAGCAAAACGACAAGCGACCACTACAACCCGTTATGGAAGTCCCAACCAATGTGTTTAAGAACTACGTTTTTTTACTATTTGCAGACGAGGAGTCATATGAACTCAGTATACCTTTCCTATCTTTGACATACAATAAAGAAAATCAGTTACTCAGAAAAAGATCTAATAGAAATTTTAAAGAAAAGACTTGATCCGAAAATTGTGAACGGTTTGTTTATCGCGGAAGGCATTGTGGGTAAGATACACTCAGAAACAAGTAGTAGACGTGACAGACGAAAACGAACAAAACAATATACTAGCGAAAGAACATACCAGAGCTCATAGGAACTTCATAGAAAACAAGATACAGATCTGAAGTCGATTTTTTTTTCCAAGTATGAAAAGGAAAATAGAAGCTTTTACAAATGCATGTGAAACATGCAAAGAAACTAAATACGATAGACAACCAATACGGGGATAAATACAGACAACACCAATCCCTTCCTACCCTGATCAGATCATATATACTAATCTGTTCATAACACAAAAGAACTTAGCACTCACTGCCATAGACAAATTTTCAAAATATGCCAAAATTAAATTACTTAAATCTAAGGCAACTGAAGACCTAAAACTCCCGTTGCATGAAATCATGATAGCTTTCGGTATGCCGAAATCAGTCGTCATGGATAATGAAAAAGCTTTGAGCGCGACGTCCATCAAATGTCTGCTTCAAAATCAGCTAAAGGCAACAATCTACACGACGCCGCCATGTACATCTGCTAGCCACGAACCGGTTGAAAGTTTTCATTCAACATTAACCGAAATTATAAAATGTATAAAAAAAGACGAGGGTACTACAAACTTTGAAGAATTAATTTTCAAGGAGGTACAGTTATATAATCAATCAATCAATAATCTACAATGAAAGCGAAATCAATAGATATTTTTTTGGTAACCAAAATGTTAGAGACCCCCAACATTTAGAACTGGACAGGCAAACAAAAAATTAGAGAAAAAATTATCACAAAACAAGAAAAAGATCTTACTTACCACAACGCAAAGAATAAGCAATTCAAGAATTATAACGTCGGGGATACTATGAACGTAAAAATAGTTAAAAGTTTAGGTTCAAAACTCACTCCTTAAACAGAAGAGAGATATTAGCAGAAAATGGGAACACTACTATTAAGGCAAAAGCCGGTAGAAAAGTCCACAAAAATAATATAAAAACACCATACTATTTTACAGGTTATTACTGCCAACATGCTTCGCGTTGGCAACAATATTAGATTATGCACATTCACATCTCATTCCAATAAAAATGGGTTCTACAGCAGTGCAAAACGGCACTTTCAAAATTATTCATGTATTCGATATTGACGAATACGATAAAGTTTTCGGGACACTATAGGATACCTTGCACACAATAAAACCTCGCACCAGCTATTCCCATTGCTAGAATACGAGATCGGAAAATTAAAAAATTATCTACGAATGCTCAAACCCTTTCAAAGAGCGGCAAGAGCCATAAACGCGTCAATGATCGGGATTGTTGGATAATCGACAAGACGAAACATTTTCGCTACAGCACATCAGATCACTGGAGAAGTTGTGGAAGCAGAAACAATCGCGGAGGCGAACGTAGTTCCAAACCAAAGACGCTTTTACATCGCGTCCGAGGACGTACGCGTTTAAGGAGGAGGAGTTAAAGTCGAAGTTGACCAAAAATGCAATTACATGAGCCCATGCAATCACGGCCCCTATGCGTGGACTTTTACCAAACGGCGCAACCATGGAAGCGCACCATGGAATAGGACACCTTAGCCAAGCTACAACGGATGCGACAACAACAACAACAGCGGCAACAGCGACAGCGGCAGTAGCAGAGTTTTAGCTTTAGCATAATTTGTTTTTATCATTGTAAGTTAGTTCTAATTTAACACTGCAAATAAACCGTCTCTTTTAAAAAGACCATTAAAGGAAAGAATCCCTTAATTTGTATATGCACATTCATATGCGTGAGTTTTTTTTTCTTCGAATTCTACCGCGATTGCTTGTGCATGTGTGCTTTTTTCTCAGCTCAGATGTTGACAGAGTCAATTAAAATACTGCTGTAGCTCGGTGGTAGATGTGTTGTCTGGCGGGCTATCAGGCGAAGCTTGGACTCTCCCCCAATCGCCCGCCATATACAAAAAATGAAAAGTACTACAAATCAAGTAGTACAGACTTGCGCTTTGGTTTGTACATAGATTTCAGTGCTCTTGTTACGTCCTGAAAATTTCATAACAATCCTATTATAGTTATATATTATAGTTTGGAAGCTATTTAAGAATTAACTTTCCATAGTGGGGGCCAAACGCAGCTGCATAAGCATATCTAAGAAACTATAAGAGCCAGAGTCACCAAATTTGGTTTAATAGGCTGCTCCTCAATATATAAATGTACTATAGTACAATAAGAATTCATTAAAACAAATTTCCAAATCCAAATGCAATTCGGTTAAGAAACACACTAGTTATTAAAGAAAATGTATTTGTATATTGGCAAACCACGTGGTGGCCAAGCGCAGACGTTTTCTGCATGCGTGTGCACACATACATGCATACATATGTATATGCACATTCATAAGCGTGAGCTCTTTTTCGAATTCTAATGCGATTGCTAGTGCATGTGTGCTAATTTCTTAGCTCAGATTTGTAGCTGTAGCTCGGTGGTAGAGGTGTTGCCTGGCGGGCTCGAAGGCCCAGGTTCAAATCTCGCTGTGTCAACGGAGTTTTTGTACTGTTTATATACATTCGTATTTTATTTTTATAATCGTTCACGAAGTGAAACTAGTATATTGGGTTTGTGCAATATCTGTCATGCTGTCCGTTTGTCCGTATGTGCGCCATTTTTTTAGCCGCTATTGAAGCTAGAGACTTGAAATTTTAAATAATAATCTATATATATATATAATGTGCCCACTGGGGGTGTGGCAATTCGTTAAATCTATATATCTTCCTCACTTTGAAAGCTAGATGCGTAAAATGTATATCAACAGATTGCTGATGACCTCCTCTAAAGATAGCATCCAAATTTTTTTACGCCCACTAATGAGCCCACCATTTCCGAAACTCGATATGTGCACAACATAGATGATGCCAGTGTATGGCATGTTATGTGCCATGCTTTGTATGCACAGATGGGAAATACAAACGATCAACAATTAAGGTTGATTATAATGAAATATTTGTTGTCCAATTGTATTTGCGAGTCGTTCTTTCAGTCTCTTACAATCTTGTGTCAAACTTATTCTAGTGATGATCGGAAAACGCCGATCATTCCTAGTCGATATATGTTACATGTAACTGCCGCTGATGTTTCCGATAGGAGGTGGCTGGCGTTGCCACAGATCTCCCTCTCAAGTAAACATGTTACGGTTTTTCAACTTGCACTTGATGTTTCGTTTCAGATGTCTGGCTGAATTTTGCAGGAGTTCCTCCTCATTATTTTGCGTAAGGAATGACGGACACTGCTTCTTCTTTTCCTGCAATGCGTACCATGAAAAGTCGATCGCTCACCCGGTTGACGATTTCGTAGGGCCCAGTGTAAGGGGCCCAAACAAATGTTGTTTCACAGCATCTGTGTTATAAAAACATGTGAGCAAGTGTCCTTAATCCTTAATCCTTAATGCGGAACATCTTTCCCTTTACGTGATGGGCCGTAGGTGAGTGACGAATCTGGCGAATGTGTTCACGTAATTTTATAAGGAACGGCAGTGGATTCGTGACCGTGTCAAGGTCACCGACAAAAATTTGGGAGACGTGGGGTCTTACCATATAACATTTCAACTGCCGAGGACTGTAAATCTCCTTAAAAACAAGTACGCAGACCCAAAAGTACGGTTGGTAGAAATTCGATCCAGGACGAGCCAACGTTGCACATGAGAGCTGCCTTGGATGATCTATGCCATCGTTCAATAAATCCATTAGATTGCGGGTGGTAAGAAGTTGTATAAATACGCTTAGCGCCGATTAGCTTAGAGAGCTCTTTAAAAAAAGATGATTCGAACTGGGTGCCCTAACCCGTTATTATAGTCTTGGGAGCACCAAAACGAGCAATCCAGTGCCTCTAAAATGCACTTGCCACTGAAACTTCGAACCTATGTTCGCACCTGTTAGACAAAATTTCCAGCGCCACCGCGCCCACAGGCTCAGAAACCTGAACCTAGACCGACACCCATGTTCATCGATCAGTCCATTAGGCCGATGCACATAAATTACATGAACAAACCACAAAACAATGACTTGACTGGAAAACGACTACCGACCGCGACTTACAGAGGTCCCCCTTAGAAATTCCATCGCCACCGGCGGCATGGAGTTGACGACGGATGGGACCGAAACAGAAACATCTTATTCTACTGGTGTTGAAGAGCATAGCTACTTCAAAGCAGTAGAACCAGAAGGAGCTACGGAATTGATCAGTTAGTACCAAGAAGACAACGATCAAGAATACGCGCCCGTATCGGTCGATACCTCAGACGTCTATTTTTTAGACTAAACTGTTCCTCGTTGCCATATTTTAAATGCATAGCGGGGAACGGTAGGCCACTTAGATTTTTAATTGATACTGGATCCAATCAAAATTATATTAATTCCGGATTAGTTCAAAGCCCCAAACTTAACGAACAATCTTTTTTCGCAAATTCCGTCGGTGGGCAAACTAATGTTACCCCTCTTTGGTTTAAAGGACGGACCAATTAAATTTTTCCTCTTACCCACATTAAAAACTTTTCCCGGCATTATGGGTAACGATACTCTGAAACAGTTGAATGCAGTCAAAGACGTTAAATACGACGTCTTGATTATAAATGGAAATTACCGCATTAACATAAATCAACTAGAAACGCAAGCGGTTAATACCATAAAAATTAGAACTGAACACATGTCCGAAACACAGAAAAAATGTATCAATCAATTAACCGAAACACATGCGGAAGTATTTGTTGACCCTTACATGAAGCTCACTTATATCACTAAGGTAGCAGGATAAATTAGAACATCATTGGACACCCGGTGTACTGTAAACCTTACCCATACCCTGCATCCCTGAAAGCGGAAATAGAGAAAGAGGTACAAAAATTGCTGAGAGACGGCATTATCAGACCTTCACGGTCACCATATAATGCACCCATATGGCTGGGTAACGAAAAAGAGTGACGCCTCAGGGGAAAAAGTAGAGAATGGTTATCGATTATAGAAAACTGAACGACGTGACAGTTTCCGATCGATATCCAATACCCGAAATCGGAGATTCGCCGTTTACGGTGGGAAATTCGAATTCACTAGACTGCCCTTCGGTTTAAAGAATTCCCCATCCATATTTCAAAGGGCCTTAGATGATATTTTAAGGTGCCACATCGGTACGATATGCTATATAGCTGTTGACTAGCCTTGGACCAAACTCAAGGTCACCTTAACACGCTCGCACAAAAAGGAGAAGCTTTTTTGCACGGCCGCTGACTGCAGCGAAAACAATCAAAAATAATTAAGCAAACGAACAGATAATAAACCCATGTAAAAGCTCACTTACAATATGTTCCCGCGTTGAAAGATCCTTCGCTGCCGGTGTATGTGTGTGTGGGTGTGTTGATTACCTGCTGGGCTTAAGAAAGTTTAAGGAGCTTGAGCTGCGTGGCCAAAGCTCACAGCTTTAATTCTCCGTAAGCGAAGCTTTTTATGCACAGCAACATATAAACAAAACAAACTTGAAATTTAAATGATGGTTTAAATTGCACCTTTAACCCATTTGGTCTTACAAAATGATTATTTGTTGTTTTCTGAGCAGAGTATACCAATGTATCTCTTCGCCCTTTTTTTCCATACCAAACTTGCAAATAACATAGTTAATACTGGCCAACAAGAAAAAATATCACAAAACAAGAAAAAGATCTTACTTACCACAACGCAAAGAATAAGCAATTAAAAAATTATAACGTCGGGGATACTATGAACGTAAAAATAGTTAAAAGTTTAGGTTCAAAACTCACTCCTCAAACAGAAGAGAGATATTAGCAGAAAATGGGAACACTTCTATTAAGACAAAAGCCGGTAGAAAAGTCCACAAAAATAATATAAAAACACCATACTATTTTACAGGTTATTCCTGCCAACATGCTTCGCGTTGGCAACAATATTAGATTATTCACATTCACAACTCATTCCAATAAAAATGGGTTATATAGCAGTGCAAAACGGCACTTTCAAAATTATTCATGTATTCGATATTGACGAATACGAAAAAGTTTTAGAGGATACCTTGCACACAATAAACACCTCGCACCAGCTATTCCCATTGCTAGAATACGAGATCGAAAAATAAAAAAATTATCTACGAATGCTCAAACCCTCCCAAAGAGCGGCAAGAGCAATAAACGCGTTGGGAACAGCCTGGAAATGGCTTGCCGGCTCGTCGGAACACAGCAAATGCCAAGTTCTAGTAACTAAAATGAATGAGCAAGTAGAGAATAACAATAAACAAGTTGTTATAAATAGCTTATACAAAATAAAATTAACGAGATAAGCGGAGTCACTAACGAGATAATTAAATTAGATAAAGAATTTTAACGAAAGAAAAATTACAATATAAATAAAATAAATTCAAGCTGCAAATTTTCAAAGACGATATAACAAATCTAATTCATGCAATAGATTGGGCAAAGACAAATACGGTAAATTCTGTAATATTGTCGGAATTAGAAGTAAAATTTAAGAACAAATTTTGGAAAAAGAAGAGATTATTTTTTAAATGCCGTAGAATTATTGGAATTTGCATAAATTAAAATAGCAACAAATGGCATGAGCATGCTCTACATAATTAACATACCGTTAATTGCGAGCGAATTATGTACTGCTATGTTATTAAAGCGCATTCAGAAATCAAATATAAAAAACTAAATAAAACATCAGAATATTGTTAAATGTGGGCAAATAATATATGCAATACAAGACTCCTGCGAATCCCACAACGATAAGATTATTTGAAATAGAAATAATTTAATAGATTTAAGCAACGATATATGTATTACTCCACTTTTAAGAAGCCAAGCTCCAAATTGCAAGATGATCAATAGCCAACTTGTACAACTTGTACTTGTACACTATAAAGAACTATTCGGCGGAACAATCTTGGTCAACAACTTCGATGGCACGATAGAAATCGATAAAGAGAAAATGGAACTCAGAGGAACATTCCTAATATAGGTCCAAACCTCGACAGTGATCATCGAGGATGGGGTGTACGAGGCAAAAGAAATAATCTTCGCAGAGGCAACACCACCACTATTCCAAGTTAGTAAACAGAGTGGACGAGGTACTATCACTGCAAATTCTGAAGGAAGTCAACATCAACAACACTCAAAAATTGGAAACTCTGGAGAACTATAGCAGCACTACAACAACAATTAATTTCACGCTATCTGGAATATTACTGATGCTAATGATCGGGATTGTTAAATACTCGACAAGACGAAATATTTTCGCTACAGCACATCAGATCACTGGAGAATTTGTGGAAGCAGAAATAATCGCGGAGGCGAACGTAGCTCCAAACCAAAGACGCTTTTACATCGCGTCCGAGGACGTACGCGTTTAAGGAGGAGGAGTTAAAGTCGAAGTTGACCAAAAATGCAATTACACGAGCCCATGCAATCACGGCCCCTATGCGTGGACTTTTACCAAACGGCGCAACCATGGAAGCGCACCATGGAATAGGACACCTTAGCCAAGCTACAACGGATGCGACAACAACAACAACAGCGGCAACAGCGACAGCGGCAGTAGCAGAGTTTTAGCTTTAGCATAATTTGTTTTTATCATTGTAAGTTAGTTCTAATTTAACACTGCAAATAAACCGTCTCTTTTAAAAAGACCATTAAAGGAAAGAATCCCTTAATTTGTATATGCACATTCATATGCGTGAGTTTTTTTTCTTCGAATTCTACCGCGATTGCTTGTGCATGTGTGCTTTTTTCTCAGCTCAGATTTTGACAGAGTCAATTAAAATACTGCTGTAGCTCGGTGGTAGAGGTGTTGTCTGGCGGGCTATCAGGCGAAGCTTGGACTCTCCCCCAATCGCCCGCCATATAAAAAAAATGAAAAGTACTACAAATCAAGTAGTACAGACTTGCGCTTTGGTTTGTACATAGATTTCAGTGCTCTTGTTACGTCCTGAAAATTTCATAACAATCCTATTATAGTTATATATTATAGTTTGGAAGCTATTTAAGAATTAACTTTCCATAGTGGGGGCCAAACGCAGCTGCATAAGCATATCTAAGAAACTATAAGAGCCAGAGTCACCAAATTTGGTTTAATAGGCTGCTTTTTTTTTTTTTTTTTTTTTTTTTTTTTTTTTTTTTTTTTTTTTTTTTTTTTTTTTTTTTTTTTTTTTTTTTTTTTTTTTTTTTTTTTTTTTTTTTTTTGTACAACAATTAAACAGTGATATAAATAATTGAACACCAAAATCTCTATCTCTAAAATGAACATATAATAATCAGAAAAGTCGAAACTCTGAATAAGTATAGGTTTAAGGGTGAATTACAATTTAATTCAAATTATTTACCCTGTTTGGAATAGGCGCCATAAAAATAATTAGGTTTTATTTATTTTTTTTTTTATTCTTTTGGATCCTTTTCTCCCGGTTATAGCCGCAAGTCAGCTCGGCACAAAGAGTGGCACAAAAATTGGCTATTATAGCAAAAGTAAAATGCGACATATTCAATAAACTAGCAGACTACAACTGCTCGAGCACTTACACACGTCAGAAATTGATGAACAAAAAAAAAATGATTGGTTTTGTGCCACTTTTAATTTGCACTTCACTAATTTTTTCATTTATTTGAATTTTATACCGTTTAAACAACGACGGAGCTGAAACTACACAACTAGTCTCTAGAAGGACCACGAGGAGAACGACAGACTGGAATTAGGCGACAGAGCGAAGAAATATTGTTTTCCGGAAATTTCTTTTCCTCAGTTTTTTTCGGCATTCTCCCAGGGCTGGCCGAGTTTTTGAAAATTCCATTTTTTTGTACGTTTATGTATTTTCTTTTTGTACACATTCTTACACTGGCCCTTAGTTTGCGCCAGCAATTCTTCCAAGCACACAATTGACAATAAAATTTAATAACGAACTACTTAATAATTACATAGAACATAATACCAAAAAAAAAAATTATTTCTATTTATTTTATTATTATTATGTTTTTCTTTTGATAATAAGATAAATTTATTAATTTACACAACTAGAAATTAAGAGTAGTATGGCCAGTAACTCTTGCATCTAACTCATAGTAGTATAAAAAGAAAGAAAAAAATATTGCCTACTTTTGGGCACAGTCGAAAGTATTAGTATTTAAGCAAAACGACAAGCGACCACTACAACCCGTTATGGAAGTCCCAACCAATGTGTTTAAGAACTACGTTTTTTTACTATTTGCAGACGAGGAGTCATATGAACTCAGTATACCTTTCCTATCTTTGACATACAATAAAGAAAATCAGTTACTCAGAAAAAGATCTAATAGAAATTTTAAAGAAAAGACTTGATCCGAAAATTGTGAACGGTTTGTTTACCGCGGAAGGCATTGTGGGTAAGATACACTCAGAAACAAGTAGTAGACGTGACAGACGAAAACGAACAAAACAATATACTAGCGAAAGAACATACCAGAGCTCATAGGAACTTCATAGAAAACAAGATACAGATCTTAAGTCGATATTTTTTTCCAAGTATGAAAAGGAAAATAGAAGCTTTTACAAATGCATGTGAAACATGCAAAGAAACTAAATACGATAGACAACCAATACGGGGATAAATACAGACAACACCAATCCCTTCCTACCCTGATCAGATCATATATACTAATCTGTTCATAACACAAAAGAACTTAGCACTCACTGCCATAGACAAATTTTCAAAATATGCCAAAATTAAATTACTTAAATCTAAGGCAACTGAAGACCTAAAACTCCCGTTGCATGAAATCATGATAGCTTTCGGTATGCCGAAATCAGTCGTCATGGATAATGAAAAAGCTTTGAGCGCGACGTCCATCAAATGTCTGCTTCAAAATCAGCTAAAGGCAACAATCTACACGACGCCGCCATGTACATCTGCTAGCCACGGACCGGTTGAAAGTTTTCATTCAACATTAACCGAAATTATGAAATGTATAAAAAAAGACGAGGGTACTACAAACTTTGAAGAATTAATTTTCAAGGAGGTACAGTTATATAATCAATCAATCAATAATCTACAATGAAAGCGAAATCAATAGATATTTTTTCGGTACCCAAAATGTTAGAGACCCCCAACAATTAGAACTGGACAGGCAAAAAAAAAATTAGAGAAAAAATTATCACAAAACAAGAAAAAGATCTTACTTACCACAACGCAAAGAAGAAGCAATTAAAGAATTATAACGTCGGGGATACTATGAACGTAAAAATAGTTAAAAGTTTAGGTTCAAAACTCACTCCTAAAACAGAAGAGAGATATTAGCAGAAAATGGGAACACTACTATTAAGACAAAAGCCGGTAGAAAAGTCCACAAAAATAATATAAAAACACCATACTATTTTACAGGTTATTCCTGCCAACATGCTTCGCATTGGCAACAATATTAGATTATTCACATTCACAACTCATTCCAATAAAAATGGGTTCTACAGCAGTGCAAAACGCACTTTCAAAATTATTCATGTATTCGATATTGACGAATACGAAAAAGTTTTAGAGGAAACCTTGCACACAATAAACACCTCGCACCAGCTATTCCCATTGCTAGAATACGAGATCGAAAAATAAAAAAATTATCTACGAATGCTCAAACCCTCCCAAAGAGCGGCAAGAGCAATAAACGCGTTGGGAACAGCCTGGAAATGGCTTGCCGGCTCGTCGGAACACAGCAAATGCCAAGTTCTAGTAACTAAAATGAATGAGCAAGTAGAGAATAACAATAAACAAGTTGTTATAAATAAGCTTATACAAAATAAAATTAACGAGATAAGCGGAGTCACTAACGAGATAATTAAATTAGGTAAAAAGTTTTAACGAAAGAAAAATTACAATATAAATAAAATAAATTCAAGCTGCAAATTTTCAAAGACGATATAACAAATCTAATTCATGCAATAGATTGGGCAAAGACAAATACGGTAAATTCTGTAATATTGTCGGAATTAGAAGTAAAATTTAAGAACAAATTTTGGAAAAAGAAGAGATAATTTTTTAAATGCCGTAGAATTATTGGAATTTGCATAAATTAAAATAGCAACAAATGGCATGAGCATGCTCTACATAATTAACATACCGTTAATTGCGAGCGAATTATGTACTGCTATGTTATTAAAGCGCATTCAGAAATCAAATATAAAAAACTAAATAAAACATCAGAATATTGTTAAATGTGGGCAAATAATATATGCAATACAAGACTCCTGCGAATCCCACAACGATAAGATTATTTGAAATAGAAATAATTTAATAGATTTAAGCAACGATATATGTATTACTCCACTTTTAAGAAGCCAAGCTCCAAATTGCAAGATGATCAATAGCCAACTTGTACAACTTGTACTTGTACACTATAAAGAACTATTCGGCGGAACAATCTTGGTCAACAACTTCGATGGCACGATAGAAATCGATAAAGAGAAAATGGAACTCAGAGGAACATTCCTAATATAGGTCCAAACCTCGACAGTGATCATCGAGGATGGGGTGTACGAGGCAAAAGAAATAATCTTCGCAGAGGCAACACCACCACTATTCCAAGTTAGTAAACAGAGTGGACGAGGTACTATCACTGCAAATTCTGAAGGAAGTCAACATCAACAACACTCAAAAATTGGAAACTCTGGAGAACTATAGCAGCACTACAACAACAATTAATTTCACGCTATCTGGAATATTACTGATGCTAATGATCGGGATTGTTAAATACTCGACAAGACGAAATATTTTCGCTACAGCACATCAGATCACTGGAGAATTTGTCGAAGCAGAAACAATCGCGGAGGCGAACGTAGCTCCAAACCAAAGACGCTTTTACATCGCGTCCGAGGACGTACGCGTTTAAGGAGGAGGAGTTAAAGTCGAAGTTGACCAAAAATGCAATTACACGAGCCCATGCAATCACGGCCCCTATGCGTGGACTTTTACCAAACGGCGCAACCATGGAAGCGCACCATGGAATAGGACACCTTAGCCAAGCTACAACGGATGCGACAACAACAACAACAGCGGCAACAGCGACAGCGGCAGTAGCAGAGTTTTAGCTTTAGCATAATTTGTTTTTATCATTGTAAGTTAGTTCTAATTTAACACTGCAAATAAACCGTCTCTTTTAAAAAGACCATTAAAGGAAAGAATCCCTTAATTTGTATATGCACATTCATATGCGTGAGTTTTTTTTCTTCGAATTCTACCGCGATTGCTTGTGCATGTGTGCTTTTTTCTCAGCTCAGATTTTGACAGAGACAATTAAAATACTGCTGTAGCTCGGTGGTAGAGGTGTTGTCTGGCGGGCTATCAGGCGAAGCTTGGACTCGCCCGCCATATAAAAAAAATGAAAAGTACTACAAATCAAGTAGTACAGACTTGCGCTTTGGTTTGTACATAGATTTCAGTGCTCTTGTTACGTCCTGAAAATTTCATAACAATCCTATTATAGTTATATATTATAGTTTGGAAGCTATTTAAGAATTAACTTTCCATAGTGGGGGCCAAACGCAGCTGCATAAGCATATCTAAGCAACTATAAGAGCCAGAGTCACCAAATTTGGTTTAATAGGCTGCTCCTCAATACATAAATGTACTATAGTACAATAAGAATTCATTAAAACAAATTTCCAAATCCAAATGCAATTCGGTTAAGAAACACACTAGTTATTAAAGAAAATGTATTTGTATATTGGCAAACCACGTGGTGGCCAAGCGCAGACGTTTTCTGCATGCGTGTGCACACATACATGCATACATATGTATATGCACATTCATAAGCGTGAGCTCTTTTTTCGAATTCTAATGCGATTGCTAGTGCATGTGTGCTAATTTCTTAGCTCAGATTTGTAGCTGTAGCTCGGTGGTAGAGGTGTTGCCTGGCGGGCTCGAAGGCGCAGGTTCAAATCTCGCTGTGTCAACGGAGTTTTTCTACTGTTTATATACATTCGTATTTTATTTTTATAATCGTTCACGAAGGGAAACTAGTATATTGGGTTTGTGCAATATCTGTCATGCTGTCCGTTTGTCCGTATGTGCGCCATTTTTTTAGCCGCTATTGAAGCTAGAGACTTGAAATTTTAAATAATAATCTATATATATATATAATGTGCCCACTGGGGGTGTGGCAATTCGTTAAATCTATATATCTTCCTCACTTTGAAAGCTAGATGCGTAAAATGTATACCAACAGATTGCTGATGACCTCCTCTAAAGATAGCATCCAAATTTTTTTACGCCCACTAATGAGCCCACCATTTCCGAAACTCGATAGGTGCACAACATAGATGATGCCAGTGTATGGCATGTTATGTGCCATGCTTTGTATGCACAGATGGTAAATACAAACGATCAACAATTAAGGTTGATTATAATGAAATATTTATTGTCCAATTGTATTTGCGAGTCGTTCTTTCAGTCTCATACAATCTTGTGTCAAACTTTTTCTAGTGATGATCGGATCATTCCTAGTCGATATATCGATATTGTTACATGCAACTGCCGCTGATGTTTCCGATAGGGGTGGCTGGCGTTGCCACAGATCTCCCCTCAAGTAACCATGTTACGGTTTTTCAGCTTGCACTTGATGTTTCCTTTCAGATATCTGGCTGAATTTTGCAGGAGTTCCTCCTCATTATTTTGCGTAAAGAATGACGGACACTGCTTCTTCTTTTCCTGCAATGCGTACCATGAAAAGTCGATCGCTCACCCGGTTGACGATTTCGTAGGGCCCAGTGTAAGGGGCCCACACAAATGTTGTTTCACAGCATCTGTGTTATAAAAACATGTGAGCAAGTGTCCATATCCTTAATGCGGAACATCTTTCCCTTTACGTGATGGGCCGTAGGTGAGTGACGAATCTGGCGAATGTGTTCACGAAATTTTATAAGGAATGTCATGTGGATTCGAAAAAAATTTGGGAGACGTGGGGTCTTACCATATAACATTTCAAATGCCGAGGACTGTAAATCTCCTTAAAAACAAGTACGCAGACCCAAAAGTACGGTTGGTAGTAATTCGATCCAGGACGAGCCAACGTTGCACATGAGAGCTGCCTTGGATGATCTATGCCATCGTTCAATAAATCCATTAGATTGCGGGTGGTAAGAAGTTGTATGAATATGCTTAGCGCCGATTAGCTTAGAGAGCTCTTTAAAAAAAGATGATTCGAACTGGGTGCCCTGATCCGTTATTATAGTCTTGGGAGCACCAAAACGAGCCATCCAGGGCCTCCAAAATGCACTTGCCACTGAAACTTCGAACCTATGTTCGCACCTGTTAGACAAAATTTCCAGCGCCACCGCGCCCCCAGGCTCAGAAACCTGAACCTAGTCATCGATCAGTCCATTAGGCCGATGCACATAAATTACATGAACAAACCACAAAACAATGACTTGATTGGAAAACGACTACCGACCGCGACTTACAGAGGGCCCCCTTAGAAATTCCATCGCCACCGGCGGCATGGAGTTGACGACGGATGGGACCGAAACAGAAACATCTTATTCTACTGGTGTTGAAGAGCATGGCTACTTCAAAGCAGTAGAACCAGAAGGAGCTACGGAACTGATCAGTTAGTACCAAGATGACAACGATCAAGAATACGCGCCCGTATCGGTCGATACCTCAGACGTCTATTTTTTAGACTAAACTGTTCCTCGTTGCCATATTTTAAATGCATAGCGGGGAACGGTAGGCCGCTTAGATTTTTAATTGATACTGGATCCAATAAAAATTATATTAATTCCGGATTAGTTCAAAGCCCCAAACTTAACGAACAATCTTTTTTCGCAAACTCCGTCGGTGGGCAAACTAATGTTACCCCTCTTTGGTTTAAAGGGCGGACCAATTAAATTTTTCCTCTTACCCACATTAAAAACTTTTCCGGTCACGATATAATGCACCCATATGACTGGTAACGAAAAAGAGTGACGCCTTAGGGGAAAAAGTAAAGAATGATTATCGATTATAGAAAACTGAACGACGTGACAGTTTCCGATCGATATCCAATACCCGAAATCGGAGATTCGCCGTTTACGGTGGGAAATTCGAATTCACTAGACTGCCCTTCGGTTTAAAGAATTCCCCATCCATATTTCAAAGGGCCTTAGATGATATTTTAAGGTGCCACATCGGTACGATATGCTATATAGCTGTTGACTAGCCTTGGACCAAACTCAAGGTCACCTTAACACGCTCGCACAAAAAGGAGAAGCTTTTTAAGCAAACGAACAGATAATAAACCCATATAAAAGCTCACTTACAACATGTTCCCGCGTTGAAAGATCTTTCGCTGCCGGTGTATGTGTGTGTGGGTGTGTTGATTACCTGCTGGGCTTAAGAAAGTTTATGGAGCTTGAGCTGCGTGGCCAAAGCTCACAGCTTTAATTCTCCGTAAGCGAAGCTTTTTATGCACAGCAACATATAAACAAAACAAACTTGAAATTTAAATGATGGTTTAAATTGCACCTTTAACCCATTTGGTCTTACAAAATGATTCTTTGTTGTTTTCTGAGCAGGGTATACCAATGTATCTCTTCGCACTTTTTTTTCCATACCAAACTTGCAAATAACATAGTTAATACTGGCCAACAAGGTACAGCAATTAAACAGTGATATGAATGAACATATAATAATCAGGCTAAAGGCCCAGAACACAAACAAGAAAACACATACACAAAAAAAAAATGATGCACCGCCTTAGCCACGGCGAGCCGGTGCTATCCAAGAGGTTATGTTCTCTTCCAACACACAACGGCAACGAAATGCCGTCGATTTTTCCATATCCCGAGTCACGGCTTATTGTCGCCAGATAAAAGTTGTCGCACCGGTTTTAACTGAGGTCGTCCCAATAGACTCGCACACGCCGATTCGCCGCAATAGGCCAACATTTTATTGGTGTGGCATCGCCTCGTACAAATAAATCACGCTGCACGGTGATCAGCCGGCATTTGCTCCCAGACTGAAAAGCTCATGAGTGAGCTTTCAGCTTAGTTTTGGCTGCTTATGCCTAATGCTTAAGTGGCTTAATATTTAAGCCTATGTGCCGATTATAATTTTAGAATGAAAGAGAGTCTGAATAAGTATAGGTTTAAGGGTTAATATTTACCCAAATATTTTGAATTAAATTGTAATTCAGGGTTGTTTGGAATAGGCACCATAAAAATAATTAGGTTTTATTTATTTTTTTTTTATTCTTTTGGATCCTTTTCTCCCGGTTATAGCCGCAAGTCAGCTCGGCACAAAGAGTGGCACAAAAATTGGCTATTATAGCAAAAGTAAAATGCGACATATTCAATAAACTAGCAGACTACAACTGCACGAGCACTTACACACGTCAGAAATTGATGAACAAAAAAAAAATTTGCACTTCACTATTTTCTTCATTTATTTGAATTTTGTACCGTTTAAACAGATTGACGGAGCTGAAACTGTACAACTAGTCTCTAGAAGGACCACGAGGAGTAAGACAGACTGGGATTAGGCGACAGAGCGAAGAAATATTGTTTTCCGGAAATTTCTTTTCCCCAGTTTTTTTCGGCATTCGCCAAGGGCTGGCCGAGTTTTTGGAAATTCCATTTTTTGATTATGTATTTTCTTTTTAAACACATTCTTACACTGGCCCTTAGATGGCGCCAGCAATTCTTCGATGCACACAATTGACAATAAAATTTAATAACGAACTACTTAATAATTACATAGAACATAATACCAAAAAAAAAATTATTTCTATTTATTTATTATTATTATTTTTTTCTTTTGAGAATAATATGGCCAGTTAGTCTTGCATCTATCTCATAGTAGTATAAATAGAATGAACAAAATATTGCCTACTTTTGGGCACAGTCGAAAATATTAATATTTAAGCAAAACGAAAAGCGACCACTACAACCCGTTATGGAAGTCCGAATCAATGTGTTTAAGAACTACGTTTTTTTACTATGTGCAGACGAGGAGTCATATGAACTCGGTATACCTTTCCTATCTTTGACATACAATAAAGAAAATCAGTTACTCAGAAAAAGATCTAATATAAATTTTAAAGAAAAGACTTGATCCGAAAATTGTGAACGGTTTGTTTAGCGCGGAAAGCATTGTGGGTAATATACAAAACATATTTCCCCTACATTTCAGTTCTTATAAAGTCAGATACACTCCGAAACAAGAAGTAGACGTGACAGACGAAAACGAACAATACAATAACTAGCGAAAGAACATACCAGAGCTCATAGGAACTTCATAGAAAACAAGATACAGATCTTAAGTCGATTTTTTTTCCAAGTATGAAAAGGAAAATAGAATCTTTTACAAAAGCATGTGAAACATGCAAAGAAACTAAATACGATAGACAACCAATACGGGGATAAATACAGACAACACTAATCCCTTCCTACCCTGATCAGATCATATATACTAATCTGTTCATAACACAAAAGAACTTAGCACTCATTGCCATAGACAAATTTTCAAAATATGCCAAAATTAAATTACTTAAATCTAAGGCAACTGAAGACCTAAAACACCCGTTGCATGATATCATGATAGCTTTCGGTATGCCGAAATTAGTCGTCATGGATAATGAAACAGCTTTGAGCGCGGCATCCATCAAATGTCTGCTTCAAAATCAGCTAAAGGCAACAATCTACACGACGCCGCCATATACATCTGCTAGCCACGGACCGGTTGAAAGTTTTCATTCAACATTAACCGAAATTATGAAATGTATAAAAAAAAACTAGGGTACTACAAACTTTGAACAATTAATTTTCAAGGCGGTACAGTTATATAATCAATCAGTGCACTCCACAATGAAAGCGAAATCAATAGATATTTATTCAGTAACCAAAATGTTAGAGAACCCCAACAATTAGAACTGGACAGGCAAACAAAAAATTAGGGAAAAAATTATCACAAAACAAGAAAAAGATCTTACTTACCACAACGCAAAGAAGAAGCAATTAAAAATTATAACGTCGGGGATACTATGAACGTAAAAATAGTTAAAAGTTTAGGTTCAAAACTCACTCCTAAAACAGAAGAGAGATATTAGCAAAAAATGGGAACACTACTATTAAGACAAAAGCCGGTAGAAAAGTCCACAAAAATAATATAAAAACACCATACTATTTTACAGGTTATTCCTGCCAACATGCTTCGCATTGGCAACAATATAAGATTATTCACATTCACAACTCATTCCAATAAAAATGGGTTCTACAGCAGTGCAAAACGGCACTTTCAAAATTATTCATGTATTCGATATTGACGAATACGAAAAAGTTTTAGAGGAAACCTTGCACACAATAAACACCTCGCACCAGCTATTCCCATTGCTAGAATACGAGATCGAAAAATAAAAAAATTATCTACGAATGCTCAAACCCTCCCAAAGAGCGGCAAGAGCAATAAACGCGTTGGGAACAGCCTGGAAATGGCTTGCCGGCTCGTCGGAACACAGCAAATGCAAAGTTCTAGTAACTAAAATGAATGAGCAAGTAGAGAATAACAATAAACAAGTTGTTATAAATAAGCTTATACAAAATAAAATTAACGAGATAAGCGGAGTCACTAACGAGATAATTAAATTAGGTAAAAAGTTTTAACGAAAGAAAAATTACAATATAAATAAAATAAATTCAAGCTGCAAATTTTCAAAGACGATATAACAAATCTAATTCATGCAATAGATTGGGCAAAGACAAATACGGTAAATTCTGTAATATTGTCGGAATTAGAAGTAAAATTTAAGAACAAATTTTGGAAAAAGAAGAGATTATTTTTTAAATGCCGTAGAATTATTGGAATTTGCATAAATTAAAATAGCAACAAATGGCATGAGCATGCTCTACATAATTAACATACCGTTAATTGCGAGCGAATTATGTACTGCTATGTTATTAAAGCGCATTCAGAAATCAAATATAAAAAACTAAATAAAACATCAGAATATTGTTAAATGTGGGCAAATAATATATGCAATACAAGACTCCTGCGAATCCCACAACGATAAGATTATTTGAAATAGAAATAATTTAATAGATTTAAGCAACGATATATGTATTACTCCACTTTTAAGAAGCCAAGCTCCAAATTGCAAGATGATCAATAGCCAACTTGTACAACTTGTACTTGTACACTATAAAGAACTATTCGGCGGAACAATCTTGGTCAACAACTTCGATGGCACGATAGAAATCGATAAAGAGAAAATGGAACTCAGAGGAACATTCCTAATATAGGTCCAAACCTCGACAGTGATCATCGAGGATGGGGTGTACGAGGCAAAAGAAATAATCTTCGCAGAGGCAACACCACCACTATTCCAAGTTAGTAAACAGAGTGGACGAGGTACTATCACTGCAAATTCTGAAGGAAGTCAACATCAACAACACTCAAAAATTGGAAACTCTGGAGAACTATAGCAGCACTACAACAACAATTAATTTCACGCTATCTGGAATATTACTGATGCTAATGATCGGGATTGTTAAATACTCGACAAGACGAAATATTTTCGCTACAGCACATCAGATCACTGGAGAATTTGTGGAAGCAGAAATAATCGCGGAGGCGAACGTAGCTCCAAACCAAAGACGCTTTTACATCGCGTCCGAGGACGTACGCGTTTAAGGAGGAGGAGTTAAAGTCGAAGTTGACCAAAAATGCAATTACACGAGCCCATGCAATCACGGCCCCTATGCGTGGACTTTTACCAAACGGCGCAACCATGGAAGCGCACCATGGAATAGGACACCTTAGCCAAGCTACAACGGATGCGACAACAACAACAACAGCGGCAACAGCGACAGCGGCAGTAGCAGAGTTTTAGCTTTAGCATAATTTGTTTTTATCATTGTAAGTTAGTTCTAATTTAACACTGCAAATAAACCGTCTCTTTTAAAAAGACCATTAAAGGAAAGAATCCCTTAATTTGTATATGCACATTCATATGCGTGAGTTTTTTTTCTTCGAATTCTACCGCGATTGCTTGTGCATGTGTGCTTTTTTCTCAGCTCAGATTTTGACAGAGACAATTAAAATACTGCTGTAGCTCGGTGGTAGAGGTGTTGTCTGGCGGGCTATAAGGCGAAGCTTGGACTCGCCCGCCATATAAAAAAAATGAAAAGTACTACAAATCAAGTAGTACAGACTTGCGCTTTGGTTTGTACATAGATTTCAGTGCTCTTGTTACGTCCTGAAAATTTCATAACAATCCTATTATAGTTATATATTATAGTTTGGAAGCTATTTAAGAATTAACTTTCCATAGTGGGGGCCAAACGCAGCTGCATAAGCATATCTAAGCAACTATAAGAGCCAGAGTCACCAAATTTGGTTTAATAGGCTGCTCCTCAATACATAAATGTACTATAGTACAATAAGAATTCATTAAAACAAATTTCCAAATCCAAATGCAATTCGGTTAAGAAACACACTAGTTATTAAAGAAAATGTATTTGTATATTGGCAAACCACGTGGTGGCCAAGCGCAGACGTTTTCTGCATGCGTGTGCACACATACATGCATACATATGTATATGCACATTCATAAGCGTGAGCTCTTTTTCGAATTCTAATGCGATTGCTAGTGCATGTGTGCTAATTTCTTAGCTCAGATTTGTAGCTGTAGCTCGGTGGTAGAGGTGTTGCCTGGCGGGCTCGAAGGCGCAGGTTCAAATCTCGCTGTGTCAACGGAGTTTTTCTACTGTTTATATACATTCGTATTTTATTTTTATAATCGTTCACGAAGGGAAACTAGTATATTGGGTTTGTGCAATATCTGTCATGCTGTCCGTTTGTCCGTATGTGCGCCATTTTTTTAGCCGCTATTGAAGCTAGAGACTTGAAATTTTAAATAATAATCTATATATATATATAATGTGCCCACTGGGGGTGTGGCAATTCGTTAAATCTATATATCTTCCTCACTTTGAAAGCTAGATGCGTAAAATGTATACCAACAGATTGCTGATGACCTCCTCTAAAGATAGCATCCAAATTTTTTTACGCCCACTAATGAGCCCACCATTTCCGAAACTCGATAGGTGCACAACATAGATGATGCCAGTGTATGGCATGTTATGTGCCATGCTTTGTATGCACAGATGGTAAATACAAACGATCAACAATTAAGGTTGATTATAATGAAATAATTATTGTCCAATTGTATTTGCGAGTCGTTCTTTCAGTCTCATACAATCTTGTGTCAAACTTTTCTAGATCGGATCATTCCTAGTCGATATATCGATAATGTTACATGCAACTGCCGCTGATGTTTCCGATGGGAGGTGGCTGGCGTTGCCACAGATCTCCCCCTCAAGTAAACATGTTACGGTTTTTCAACTTGCACTTGATGTTTCCTTTCAGATGTCTGGCTGAATTTTGCAGGAGTTCCTCCTCATTATTTTGCGTAAAGAATTACGGACACTGCTTCTTCTTTTCCTGCAATGCGTACCATGAAAAGTCGATCGCTCACCCGGTTGACGATTTCGTAGGGCCCAGTGTAAGGGGCCCAAACAAATGTTGTTTTACAGCATCTGTGTTATAAAAACATGTGAGCAAGTGTCCATATCCTTAATGCGGAACATCTTTCCCTTTACGTGATGGGCCGTAGGTGAGTGACGAATCTGGCGAATATGTTCACGAAATTTTATAAGGAACGTCAGTGGATTCGTGACCGTGTCAAGGTCATCGACAAAAATTTGGGAGACGTGGGGTCTTACCATATAACATTTCAACTGCCGAGGACTGTAAATCTCCTTAAAAACAAGTACGCAGACCCAAAAGTACGGTTGGTAGTAATTCGATCCAGGACGAGTAAACGTTGCACATGAGAGCTGCCTTCGATGATCTATGCCATCGTTCAATAAATCCATTAGATTGCGGGTGGTAAGAAGTTGTATAAATACGCTTAGCGCCGATTAGCTTAGAGAGCTCTTTAAAAAAAGATGATTCGAACTGGGTGCCCTGATCCGTTATTATAGTCTTGGGAGCACCAAAACGAGCAATCCAGTGCCTCCAAAACGCACTTGCCACTGAAACTTCGAACCTATGTTCGCACCTGTTAGACAAAATTTCCAGCGCGACCGCGCCCCCAGGCTCAGAAACCTGAACCTAGTCATCGATCAGTCCATTAGGCCGATGCACATAAATTACATGAACAAACCACAAAACAATGACTTGACTGGAAAACGACTACCGACCGCGACTTACAGAGGTCCCCCTTAGAAATTCCATCGCCACCGGCGGCATGGAGTTGACGACGGATGGGACCGAAACAGAAACATCTTATTCTACTGGTGTTGAAGAGCATAGCTACTTCAAAGCAGTAGAACCAGAAGGAGCTACGGAATTGATCAGTTAGTACCAAGATGACAACGATCAAGAATACGCGCCCGTATCGGTAGATACCTCAGATGTCTATTTTTTAGACTAAACAGTTCCTCGTTGCCATATTTTAAATGCATAGCGGGGAACTGTAGGCCACTTAGATTTTTAATTGATACTGGATCCAATAAAAATTATATTAATTCCGGATTAGTTCAAAGCCCCAAACTTAACGAACAATCTTTTTTCGCAAACTCCGTCGGTGGGCAAACTAATGTTACCCTTCTTTGGTTTAAAGGACGGACCAATTAAATTTTTCCTCTTACCCACATTAAAAACTTTTCCCGGCATTCTGGGTAACGATACTCTGAAACAGTTGAATGCAGTCAAAGACGTTAAATACGACGTCTTGATTATAAATGGAAATTACCGCATTAACATAAATCAACTAGAAACGCAAGCGGTTAATACCATAAAAATTAGAACTGAACACATGTCCGAAACACAGAAAAAATGTAACAATCAATAAACCGAAACACATGCGAAAGTATTTGCTGACCCTTACATGAAGCTCACTTATATCACTAAGGTAGCAGGATAAACTAGAACATCATTGGACACCCGGTGTACTGTAAACCTTACCCATACCCTGCATCTCTGAAAGCGGAAATAGAGAAAGACGTACAAAAATTGCATATAATGCACCCATATGGCTGGTAACGAAAAAGAGTGACGCCTCAGGGGAAAAAGTAGAGAATGGTTATCGATTATAGAAAACTGAACGACGTGATAGTTTCCGATCGATATCCAATACCCGAAATCGGAGAGACAATCGCAAAATTGGGCGAAAATAATTATTTATTGTTATTGATTTAAAGAGTGGTTTCCATCAGATTTCACTTAGAGAGAGATATTGAACAACGGCATTCGCCGTTTACGGTGGGAAATTCGAATTCACTAGACTGCCCTTCGGTTTAAAGAATTCCCCATCCATATTTCAAAGGGCCTTAGATGATATTTTAAGGTGCCACATCGGTAAGATATGCTATATAGCTGTTGACTAGCCTTGGACCAAACTCAAGGTCACCTTAACACGCTCGCACAAAAAGGAGAAGCTTTTTTGCTAGGCCGCTGAGTGCAGCGAAAACAACCAAAAAAAATTAAGCAAACGAACAGATAATAAACCCATGTAAAAACCCATGCTTGAGCTGCGTGGCCAAAGCTCACAGCTTTAATTCTCCGTAAGCGAAGCTTTTTATGCACAGCAACATATAAACAAAACAAACTTGAAATTTAAATGATGGTTTAAATTGCACCTTTAACCCATTTGGTCTTACAAAATGATTCTTTGTTGTTTTCTGAGCAGGGTATACCAATGTATCTCTTCGCACTTTTTTTTCCATACCAAACTTGCAAATAACATAGTTAATACTGGCCAACAAGGTACAACAATTAAACAATGATATAAATAATTGAACACCAAAATCTCTAAAATGAATATATAATAATCAGGCTAAGGGCCCAGAACACAAACAAGAAAAAAAAAATGATGCACCGCCTTAGCCACGGCGAGCCGGTGCTATCCAAGAGGTTATGTTCTCTTCCAACACACAATTGGCGAAACGCCGTCGAATTTTCCATATACCGAGTCACGGCTTATTGTCGCCAGATAAAAGTTGTCGCACCGGTTTTAACTGAGGTCGTCCCAATAGACTCGCACACGCCGATTCGCCGCAATAGGCCAACATTTTATTGGTGTGGCATCGCCTCGTACGAATAAATCACGCTGCACGGTGATCAGCCGGCATTTGCTCCCAGACTGAAAAGCTCATGAGTGAGCTTTCAGCTTAGTTTTGGCTGCTTACGCCAACTTAAGTGGCTTAATATTTAAGCCTATATGCCGATTATAATTTTAGAATGAAAGAGAGTCGAAACTCTGAATAAGTATAGGTTTAAGGGTGAAATACAAGTTAATATAAAATATTTACTCTGTTTGGAATAGGCGCCATGAAAATAATTAGGTTTTATTTATTTTTTTTATTCTTTTGGATCCTTTTCTCCCGGTTATAGAGGCAAGTCAGCTCGGCACATAGAGTGGCACAAAAAGTGGCTATTATAGCAAAAGTAAAATGCGACATATTCAATAAACTAGCAGACTACAACTGCACGAGCACTTACACACGTCAGAAATTGATGAACAAAAAAAAATGATTGGTTTTGTGCCACTTTTAATTTGCACTTCACTAATTTTTTCATTTATTTGAATTTTATACCGTTTAAACAACGACGGAGCTGAAACTACACAACTAGTCTCTAGAAGGACCACGAGGAGAAAGACAGACTGAAATTAGGCGACAGAGCGAAGAAATATTGTTTTCCGGAAATTTCTTTTCCTCAGTTTTTGTTTTTTCGCCAAGGGCTGGCCGAGTTTTTGAAAATTCCATTTTTTGGTTCTACGAAGCACACAATTGACAATAAAATTTAATAGCGAACTACTTAAAATTTGCATGGAACATAATACCAAAAAAAAAATGATTACTATTTATTTTATTATTGTTATGTTTTTCTTTTGAGAATAATATGGCCAGTTACTCTTGCATCTACCTCATAGTAGTATAAATAGAAAGAACAAAATATTGCCTACTTTTGGGCACAGTCGAAAATATTAATATTTAAGCAAAACGAAAAGCGACCACTACAACCCGTTATGGAAGATCGAAACAATGTGTTTAAGAACTACGTTTTTTTACTATGTGCAGACGAGGAGTCATATGAACTCGGTATACCTTTCCTATCTTTGACATACAATAAAGAAAATCAGTTACTCAGAAAAAGATCTAATATAAATTTTAAAGAAAAGACTTGATCCGAAAATTGTGAACGGTTTGTTTAGCGCGGAAAGCATTGTGGGTAATATACAAAACATATTTCCCCTACATTTCAGTTCTTATAAAGTCAGATACACTCCGAAACAAGAAGTAGACGTGACAGACGAAAACGAACAATACAATAACTAGCGAAAGAACATACCAGAGCTCATAGGAACTTCATAGAAAACAAGATACAGATCTTAAGTCGATTTTTTTTCCAAGTATGAAAAGGAAAATAGAATCTTTTACAAAAGCATGTGAAACATGCAAAGAAACTAAATACGATAGACAACCAATACGGGGATAAATACAGACAACACTAATCCCTTCCTACCCTGATCAGATCATATATACTAATCTGTTCATAACACAAAAGAACTTAGCACTCATTGCCATAGACAAATTTTCAAAATATGCCAAAATTAAATTACTTAAATCTAAGGCAACTGAAGACCTAAAACACCCGTTGCATGATATCATGATAGCTTTCGGTATGCCGAAATTAGTCGTCATGGATAATGAAACAGCTTTGAGCGCGGCATCCATCAAATGTCTGCTTCAAAATCAGCTAAAGGCAACAATCTACACGACGCCGCCATATACATCTGCTAGCCACGGACCGGTTGAAAGTTTTCATTCAACATTAACCGAAATTATGAAATGTATAAAAAAAAACGAGGGTACTGCAAACTTTGAAGAATTAATTTTCAAGGCGGTACAGTTATATTATCAATCAGTGCACTCTACAATGAAAGCGAAATCAATAGATATTTTTTTCGGTAACCAAAATGTAAGAGACCCACAACAATTAGAACTGGACAGGCAAAAAAAAATTACAGAAAAAATTATCACAAAACAAGAAAAAGATCTTACTTACCACAAGTCAAAGAAGAAGCAATTAAAGAATTATAACGTAGTTAAAAGTTTAGGTTCAAAACTCACTCCTAAAACAGAAGAGAGATATTAGCAGAAAATGGGAACACTACTATTAAGACAAAAGCCGGTAGAAAAGTCCACAAAAATAATATAAAAACACCATACAATTTTACAGGTTATTCCTGCCAACATGCTTCGCGTTGGCAACAATATTAGATTATTCACAAAAATTCACTTACACGAGGCCATGCAATGACGGCCGCTATGCGTGGACTTTTGCCAGTACGCTTCGTCAGAGCAATTTACCAAACGGAGCAACCATGGAACCGCACCATGGAATAGGACACCTTAGCCACGCTACAACGGATGCGACAACAACTATAACAACAGCGGCAACAGCGACAGCGGCAGTAGTAGAGTTTTAGCTTTAGCATAAGTTGTTTTTATCATTGTAAGTTAGTTCTAATTTAACACTGCAAATAAACCGTCTTTTTTAAAAGACCATTAAAGGAAAGAATCCCTTAATTTGTATATGCACATTCATATGCGTGAGTTTTTTTTCTTCGAATTCTACCGCGATTGCTTGTGCATGTGTGCTTTTTTCTCAGCTCAGATTTTGACAGAGACAATTAAAATACTGCTGTAGCTCGGTGGTAGAGGTGTTGTCTGGCGGGCTATCAGGCGAAGCTTGGACTCTCCCCCATTCGCCCGCCATATAAAAAAAATGAAAAGTACTACAAATCAAGTAGTACAGACTTGCGCTTTGGTTTGTACATAGATTTCAGTGCTCTTGTTACGTCCTGAAATCATAACAATCCTATTCTTAGTTCAGAAGCTATTTAAGAATTAACTTTCCATAGTGGGGGCCAAACGCAGCTGCATAAGCATATCTAAGAAACTATAAGAGCCAGAGCACCAAATTTGGTTTAATAGGCTGCTCCTCAATATATAAATGTATTATAGTACAATAAGAATTCATTAAAATAAATTTCCAAATCCAAATGCAATTCGGTTAAGAAACACACTAGTTATTAAAGAAAATGTATTTGTATATTGGCAAACCACGTGGTGGCCAAGCGCAGACGTTTTCTGCATGCGTGTGCACACATACATGCATACATATGTATATGCACATTCATAACCGTGAGCTCTTTTTCGAATTCTAATGCGATTGCTAGTACATGTGTGCTAATTTCTTAGCTCCGATTTGTAGCTGTAGCTCGGTGGTAGAGGTGTTGCCTGGCGGACTCCCAGGCGCGGGTTCAAATCTCGCTGTGTCAACGGAGTTTTTGTACTGTTTATATACATTCGAATTTTATTTTTATAATAGTTCACGAAGTGAAACTAGTATATTGGGTTTGTGCAATGTACGTCATACTGTCCGTTTGTCCGTATGAACGCCATTTTTTTTAGCCGCTATTGAAGCTAGAGACTTGAAATTTTAAATTTTTATATATAAATTAAATATCATTTATTAATCACTAGGTCGTTCGGACCAGTGAGTGAGTTGAATTATTAGTTACTTTGGGCCGATGCGCCGCAATCAAAAACCGAAATAAAAAAAACTAGGGAATACAAATGAAAGTTACTTAAGCTATTGAATACGATTCACATCGGCCGCTAGAATGCTTAGCTTGCGCCTCGTGCGCTGCCGTTGTGCAAGACATCCGGCCCAGAGCAATGTCAGCGTCTGTGGCTGGTGTAATATCAAGTTACAATGAACTTGCGATAACTTCTGTTAACTTATATATATAATGCGCCCACTGGTGGTGTGGAAATTCATTAAATCTATATATCTCCCTAGATGCGTAAAATGCATACCAACAGATTGCTGATGAGCTCCTCTAAAGATAGCATCCAAACTTTTTTGGCTACGCCCACTAACGCGCCCACAATGTCCAAAACTCGATATGTGCACAACATAGATGATGCCAGTGTATGGCATGTTATGTGCCATGCTTTGTATGCACAGATGGTAAATACAAACGATCAACAATTAAGGTTGATTATAATGAAATATTTATTGTCCAATTGTATTTGCGAGTCGTTCCTTCAGTCTCTCACAATCTTGTGTCAAACTTATTCTAGTGAATAAGTCGGGCTGAATTTTGCAGGAGTTCCTCCTCATTATTTTGCGTGAAGAATGCTGGCTTTCGGCGGTCGACGGACACTGCTTCTTCTTTTCCTGCAATGCGTACCATGAAAAGTCGATCGCTCACCCGGTTGACGATTTCCCTTTACATGATGGGCCGTAGGTGAGTGACGTATCTGGCGAATGTGTTCACGAAATTTTATAAGGAACGTCAGTGGATTCGTGACCGCATCAAGGTCATCGAAAAAAATAACATTTCAACTGTCGAGGACTGTAAATCTCCTTAAAAACGTGTACGCAGACCCAAAAGTACGGTTGGTAGTAGTTCGATCCAGGACGTCTACATTGAAAATGTCTGCAACTCGATTTTTGCAGTGCCAAAACTTTGTGCCTGGAAACATGCGCAATAAGCGATCTTGCACCTGTGCTAGAGTGTGCAGATCGCAATACCGCCTTTGGATTAATTAAGTCACGGAGTTCATCAAGAAGGGCTGCGCCATCAGTGAAGTTCACTTCATGACGTCTCTTGTCTCCGAAAAGAATGAAGTTGCGCTTCGCGGCGACGCGTGCCTCTTCAATGACGATTTGGACTCAATTGTGTGGGTCAATGACAGCTCGCTGTGAACTGTGGCTGCGCAGGAATAGGCATTTAGCTCGTCTAGGGCGTTGAGCTGCTGTCGCGATAGCGCATCAGCAACTAAATTTTCCTTGCCTGGCTTATAAAACATTCGTGCATTCGTTTCCTCAATGCGCGCTTTCCATCTTTTAATTTTGGCGTTCGGGTTTGACTCCGAAACGGCAAAAGTTAACGACTGGTGGTCCGTAAAAATGTTTATGTCTTTTACACCATATAGGTAGTGACGTAGCTTGATAAGGGCCCAAACTATAGAAATCATTGAGATGGGGCGATCATCCTGGGAAAGGACTGCACCTATGCCGTAGGCTGAAGCGTCTGTCGTTAGATCAAACGGCTTCTTATAGTCAGGGTATCGGAGCATGACGTTTTCTGAGGACAAAATGTTGCACAGCTTTTGAAAAGCGTGACGCTGAAGATCGGAGAC